>VZTB01014636.1:602245-620669 GCA_013397245.1 Thryothorus ludovicianus | reverse complement strand
TGGGGAAAAGGTTATAAACTGCAACATTTATGCACTTTTAATGAGTTGTTCCTGATACAAAAATTTATGAAAATTATTCAAGGACTACGAACAGCATCAAGCCTAAATCAACTCTACTTTTTAGCATTGTATTGTTCTAGAAATTTATTGTCATTAAAATATAACACATACTAGAAGTGAAGTATTTTATTTCAGTTTGAATTCAAAACTGACAATTTTAACAGCAAGTGTGCTCTACAGTCACAACCTATCACTTTAAAACAATTTTAGTATTAAATACAGATGGAGCATATATATACATGATTTTATTAATAACCATAAAAACTATGCTTTAATTAATTAAAAGTCAGCAGCTATGTAAGATTTTTCACTAGCTTAACTCTGGCTTGGTAAAGCAAATTCTCTAAATAGGAACCAAACGCCTGCCAGGAGTTCCGCTATTTGCATCATTAATTCTGACCCTTTACTTGCAAGACTCTCTCTCCCAAAAGTAATTCATCTCAGTTATGATATGACAGCTGAACTTCACACCCAGTGCCAGGTTTCCAATGATTTCTCCCCATATGGCAACTTCCTCAGCTCCATCATGCACAGTTACTGTGCGTCATTCTCAGGCAAGCACTTCTTTCGCATAACCAGCTTCACTAATAAGCTGATTGCTATTTCTGGAAGCAAAACAATGATGCTTTGTTGGTGATGGGAGTATACTTCAGTTTAAAGCAGAAAAACTATTTTACTTTTAGGAATTCTTGATTTGATTCTAACAGCTAGCTCTTCTCATGTTCCCATTTCAGTTAGTGGAGAGAAGGGCATTGCACACATAAAGTTCAGAGACTTCAAACAATTTGTGCATTCACAGATTTTTTTCTGCAGATACTCATTTCTCCATATGTTCCTATTCTTTCTAGTGTATGTTAGATATTGAAGTCTAGATCCATAAATAGTCCTGTAACTTGTATCTTTATTTGTTTGCAGAACTGAGGGGTTGGTAGTTTAAAGCAGGAGGACTATGAAGAAAGCCTTCCTTTTTCTTCCTAGCAGTTCTATCTGTGCTCACAGACTATGGGCTGGAAATCTCCACTTTAGGTATTAGACACAGAACACGTTTGGCACTGCTCAGCAGAGGTGTCCCTGAGAGAGTGTCTGAAAAAGCTGGTCTAGGGAAATTAAATTCCATTTTTCTCTGTGACTACAGGAGATGGTACATATAAGTAATACTTCAGATGACGGATTTACACAAAAGGAGCAGGAAAGCAATAATCCTTTGCACTGAGGCAAGTGGAAAATCCTTCACAAGAGGAAGTAACCTAAAGAACTCATGTAAAATATATTCACAGGTCACAAGATCAGAGACAATGTAGATGACCAGACTGCACAAGAGGTAGTACTCACTGCAGCCAAAAATGTTTTAGTCCATAGGATTGTCACACCAAGGAAGCCAGCTCTTAATCATTTGTGTTACTGGATATTCAAAATGTATAGATAGGTGCATTATAGAAGGTTTTCAACTAGACATCTCCTTATTTTTGTAAAGCTTATGGACATATAAGCATCCTTATCTCAAAGAAAAATCATAGACTCATAGAATCATAAAATCATAGAATGTTTCAGGTTGGAAGGGACCTTCAAGAACATCTCAGTCCAGCTCTCCCTGCCACAGGCAGGGACAGTTTTCATGAGATCAGGTTTCTCATATCTAACCTGGCCTTGAAAAATTTCAAGTCTGGGACATCCACAGCTTCTTTGGCCACCCTATTCCAGTCCCTCACCAAATTCTCAGTAAAGAATTTCTTCCTTGTAACCTACTCTCTTTGAGTTTAAAATCATTACCCCTTATCCTATCTCTACATGACCTTGTAAAATGTCACTCTTGTGTTAAATGATGCTGATCCCAGTACAAATTCCTGAGGAACACACTGCTGGTCTCTCCCTGGTCATCAAGCTGTGGACCACAACCCTCTGAGCATGACTATCCAGCAAATTCTTTATCTACCAAGTGGTCCAAAACAGAGGATGCAGGCATCTATACCCAATCTCTCACTTGCTGGGTGACCACTCTACCATTTGAGCTAACTCCCTGTACTTCCAGTAAATGAAGTTACACAGGCTGTAGGGCAGTGTCTTTTCAAAACAAGTAAGTCAAGGATGATGCTGAGACCAGTGGTAATAATAATAATAATAAATGTTTTAATAAAAATTCAAAAGGAGATATACATAAGAAAGGAAAAAAAATATATAAAGTGAGCAGATAAATTCATAGATAATCCTTGAATTAATGTCCTGTTTGGGAATGGATCTTATCTTTGGGCATCTTACAGCATAGATTCAGGCCCTGGAGAACTGGGTTGGAAAACAAAACAAGAATTTTTTCTCCATCAGATGTCTGAAGCTGGAGCAAAGATTCATGGACATCATTTTGCAGATAAAGTTTTGCATCAAACTTTCAATTGTGTTCACTGTCCTCCCATAGATCATTGTAAATCATTACAATACTATAAAATAACAATAGAAGAATGATTGGGTTTTTCATCATTTTTTTCCTTTCTTAAATGTTTTTGCTTTGTTTGAGCACTGATACAAATAGAAAGTACCTTTTTCTCACGCTCAATCTCTATATTAATGGTTAAGGACCTTCTCTACCTTGCTTACAGGTTAACTGCTTTTTTGGGGGTGCTTTTCCTCCAAGTCCTTCCAGTTGCCTTATGAAAAACCTTCTAAGAGATTTGCTTCTGAAATATTACTTCAAAGGAGTGATTCAGACTCAAAGAATTTCATGGTGACTCAGGCTGGGAGGCTCTCAGAAAATGTCCATTCTATCCTACTGTTCCATATAAGGCCATCTGTTAGGTCAGGCCCAGTATCTCAGGACTTTTTGCAGTTGGATCTCCAGCGATGAGAGTGACACAACCTTGCTGGCAGTGTGTTCCAATGCAGATTTCTCCTAACAGTACAACAAATTTTGTCTACATCCATTGCAAACTGCTCCTGTTCCAATGCATGCCCACCAAACTCTGCAAAATCACTTAACACAAAATGAAAGAACTGAGACCTTCAACCTTGGCAACCTTGTAGCAGGCATTTAAATCTGAAAGATGCTTTTCTGCATATACCACAGGTCCTTTTTCGTGTTTCCTGAAATACTTCCTGAGGCTGTCCATCCAACAGAAGTGAAAGATGAAAAGTCATGGAAGTACCCCATATCACATGATCCAGAGATATCAATTATATCATGTCCTGATTCCATGATCATGCAAGGTTTTAAAGCATATTTAGCAGCTCATGTATTTTTTGAGTTGCAGTGTCATGCTTTTCAGGAAAATAATGTTCTTCCTCAAGACAGTCTTATCCCAAATCTCTTATTAGTCTGTACATTTATGTGTTTGCCTTTTTCCTTTTGATCTGTCTGGTGGCTAGCTGCCAACTAGCAAGCAAATTAACCAAGAAGACAAGGCTAGGTAATGTTGCCTCAGAATGACCTGACCATCCAACATAGACTCCCTGTAAGCAGCTCAAAACAATGTTTTGAGTCAGATGTGCTTTAATGTACTTATTTGGTTCAAAACTTGTGCTCTTATGAGCACAAGTGAGTGGAAGCAGCCACAGACAACTGCATGGTCCCATATATGAGGGACAAAATCATAAGTGACAGTAAGAGAGTTTTGACATTGACTGAAGACAGATCATGTGCACTTGGAAGCAGAAAACAAGATTCCTTAAGAAACCCCCCAAAGCAGTAGCAACCAAACTGAGGAATGAGGGATGCAGACTGCTGGAGCTATACTGCCAAAGCCATACAAATAAAAGCAGTCATGTGCAGCTGGAATGCTCCCCAAGTATCACATCCTAGCTCTCAAATGGAAATGGCTGCCAAGTGTTTGCTGAATGATGCTGCAGCCCTGCTTACAGCCTCCATTTATTTTGTGCTCCTAAGGCTGAGGATTATTGATCCCCAGCTGTACAATTTAATGCTTCATGCCCACACACTTAATTTTATATTAAGATCATCCCAAGTACCTATTTTCCAGGTTTTTGGCTGCTTTCAACTAGTATTCTCTCTCCTTATTCCAGTCACTTGGTGGTCTTAAAGTTTCAGTGCCTGACCTAAAGGAGATCCTCAGGGTAATTCATGGAAAAAGAGAGATGGACTAATAACATCTGTGCCACTTCCCTCCCTATTTATGTTTGGTTCCCCTTTCATGATAAGTACAGTTTGCTAGAAGTGAGAATATTCCCCTCCACACAGAAATTGAACAGTATCCCCTCATTAGAGATAGAGATGATTTAAAGCGTATTTAAGGTTCAGTTAAGCCTTCAGAAGGAGATGTGTACCTCAGCAGGAAGTGGTAATAAAAATAATGGTGTACAGTGGAGGGAAATAGAGCTCTTTTCCTGACCTGTGAGGTTCATTTCATACCAGAAATTACTGAAATTGTGCAGAAAATTTCACACATAGCTTAGTTTTTCTGAGTTTCAGTTCCTCTTCCAAATGGAACTTTGAAAAAGTTGAACAAAACCTCTACAAAAGGACAGCTGACCATATGAAGTGGGCTAGAAGCATTTAAGGTGCAATTTACAAGGGGAATGGCTAAGGCCTACCTGTATCACATATTTTTACATTTTCAAAATGTATGTTTGAATACATGGTGGGAAATGTGGATTTGTTTCAGTTATCTGAAGTGCTTGCTGCCAGCTGATATGCTTCAAGATGTGCAGTCTCATCTCTAGCTGCCCCTTCAGAAAGACACATTTCCCCCATAGTATCCTGAGTGATACCTGCCACTCCCACATGGATCTCTGGCTATTTCCAGAAGCTAAAATCCCATACTGGCTACAAAAGTGCCCCATAGCTAATGAAGGATCAGGTAGGTATTGCATGCAGAGGCATGATCTAGTCCTTTAGTTTTCAATTCAGAAAAATTTCAGGAAAATTAAAGGGCATTTTGTTTGAGGACAGAATAAGAATTCAGTATATGGAAAACATGCATTCACTTCTTCCACTTGAATATTCAACATCTGAACATTGCTTAGCAATATCTTGTGTGAACTCCCTTATCTTTCATTAGAAACCCTCCAGATTTCTAATGAAAGATCATAGAATTAAAGAATGGTTTGGGTTGGAAGGGATTTTCAAGATCGTCTAGTTCACACTCCAGCACAGAGAGTAACAACTTCCACTAAACCAGATTGCTCAAAGTCCCATTCAACCTGGCCTTGAACATTTCCAGAGATGTGCAACCCACAACCTTTCACAACCTGTTCTTCTTCCTCACCACTCTCATCTTGAAAGAATTCTGCCTTATATCTAATCTAAACTTACTTTCATTCAGTTTAAAGCCATTGCCCCTTGTCCTATGAACACATGCACTTGTCAAAATTCCCTCTCCAGCTTTTTTGCAAGCCCACATTAAGTACTGGAAGGTCTCTCAAGCCTTCTTTTTTGCCAAGCTGAATAACCCCACCTCTGTCAGTCTATTGTCATAGAAGAGGTGCTCCAGCCCTCTGATCATCTTCCTCACCCTCCTCTGGACCCAATCCAAAATGTCCCCGGAGCTGGAGTCCAAGTGGGGTCTCATGAGAGCAGCAAGGGGCAGAACCACCCTGCTGGCCTCACTTCTGGTGCAGCCCAGGACAGGGTTGGCTTTCTGGGCTGTGAGGACACATTGCTGGATCATGTTGAGCTTCTTGTGAACCAACACTGCCAAGCCCTTCTCTTCAGAGCTGCCTTCAGTCCATTCTCTGCCCAGCCTGTATTTGTGTCTGGGTTTACCTTACCTCAGGTTCTGGACCTTGAATTTGGTCTTGTTGAACTTCTTGAGGTTCACATGGGGCCACCTCTCAAGCCTGCCCAGGTCCCTCTGGATGGCATCCCTTCCCTCCTGCAAATCGACAGCACCACAGCTTGGAGTTGCCAGTGAACATGCTCAGGCTGCACTGGACCCTGCTGTCCCTGTCACCAGCAAAGATGGTGAACATCCCTGGTCACAGTGCCAACTCCTGAGCCATGCCACTCATCACCAACCTCCACTTGGAATTATGAGACATGGAGTGCAACACTTGGAGTGCAATACAGCCAGCTCCTTATCTGCTGAGCAGTCTGTCTGCCAAATTGGCACCTCTCTGGTGTAGAGATAAATTTGTTATGTGGGACAGTATCAAGATGTGAATCTTCAGCATCTTTCCATAAGAGAAACTACCACTATTTATTTTTACTCTACAAACAAAAGACTTTTTTCTGCAATTTGTCACTAAATGAAAACTGAATTACACAGACAAGTGAAAGGGACCCCTGGTTACCCATTAATCATGGATAAATGCCAACTGTCAGAGGTGTTTTAAATATCCATAGGTGATTACTACTTTTAAAATTAAAAAAAATTTAAAAACCCCAGTAGGTCATGCAAAGACTGATTTACAGATGGAAAAACTGTGACTAGTTTCATTGTTGACTCCAGCTCCTAATTCTAATTTAGTAGGGCAGCCGCATAATTAAATTGTGATTAATATAATTTATTTAGGATTAAGAAGCATGTGTGTGTACTGAATATGAAATATATAAGCTTCTAAAGACCAGCTGCTACTTAATTTTATTGTCTTTCTTAGCATAAACTCAAGTGAATGATATCCCAAGCAGCAAATATCTCATACTGAAATTCTAGCAGAGAAACACCAAAATGAACACTAGTTTTTTAACTAGTGTTAAACTAATATCAAGCTAACTAGCATGTATGACAAGTGTTTAATAGATAGATTGATAGATAGACAGATAGAAAAATCTCAAATGTATTCTACAAACCAGAATTATTTATAAATATGCTATGGTGGTAGATAATGTAAAAGATGGACTGAGAAGCATGATTTGAATAACTAATACAATGAAATATCAAATAATTGCTGTAGTTCTTCTCTCTGTAGACCATTTATCAGACTGTGTTAGATCTGCCAATAAGTTGGCCTGAGTGGCAAATGACCGAAACAGACTTATCCTATAGATCTAATCTCCTATATGGATCTAATTTCACTTATGGGTACATATACAGCTTTCCTTTCACGCATTTTTTAAATTATTTTTTAATTCGATACAAACCAAAGCTTGTTACCTATAGAGGAGATGCTCAACATCTTGTGCCAGGGAGTCCATCACAGCTCTGCCTTCTTATCAACCACTGTTGAATTATCACCAGTTCAGAGAAATATATGCTGTGAGTCTTTACTTGAGGTACCATGTTTTTAACACTGGTACTCCTTTGGTACTAGTTTGAGGGTTTGTAGAACAGAGGGAAGAAGTGTGTATCCCCTACATATCTGTCCCTGTGTGTAAAATAGTGTTTGGATCCCAAGTCAGTAGTCTATTTTCTTTTACCTGTTAAATAAAAAAAATAATATTTAAAAAAAGCAGTTTGATAGCCTTTGAAATTATTCAGAGGAATCATGTTTCTTGTTATCTGAAAATATAGTACAGATCTAGGCCCATCTTTCCTGTTCTGCAGCTTATCTTTGGTGGAATCTGCTGGGCATACTGCCAGATCATAGTGGTGCACACATTTGAAGAAATGTTATTTGTCATGCAAGTTATTGGAGCAGACCCCAGTAACTGAATGTCAGGAGACCACCAGCTGAGTGCTATGGGAAGCACTGAGCCTCAGGATTTCTGGGTGACTCTGGTACATTTGGCTGCCCTTGTGGAAAAACACACATGTCCCTGCTAATATCCAGCTATTTCAGTGCTATGAACAACATTTCTCTCTCTAAATATCTATTCATTATTTTACAAGTGGAAGTCACCGGATTTATGGATTAAATTATCACCTCTGATTGCACAATAAATAGGTAGAAACCTGTCTTCCTCATATCTGAGTGCATCATGAGGCAGAGGCTGGAGATGCACCACCAGCCCCTAATCAACAGTGTTTGCACACCCAGGATTGCTGCCTTGGGAAGCCTGCTGAGAACAACAGAAAAATCAGTCAAACATATTTTCTTTTAACAGAGGCTGCAAATTAACTTGCTATAGGATCTGCTCTTCATTTTCCCTACATAAGATGAATAAAATTAGTAGAAGTTGACAGTTTATTTCAGGACATCATGCTAAAATTGCTGTTTCTGCAAATGGTAAGAGGTAGCAGTCTATGCTGTTTTGTAACATCCTGTACCAGAACAGAATACATGATCCCTGATCCAAAAAAATCAGTCAATTATAGGTCATGACACAATAAATAGAACAACAATTTGACAAACAATGAAACAATATTGGTCCATCCCAGTAGCCCTACCATAGCAGAAGCTCTGCTTCCCAAAGTTTTTTCCCAAGACTGCTTAGGAGAGGAATGCTTTAACATGGCTTTTAGAGAAAATTAATATCCTTTGCACATACTTGTGGATTGCTTATTGAGTGTAAGGGGCTGTGTAGAAGATAGCACAGAAATGTTTATTTCAGATTTGAACAAGGAGACAATGAAAGGACAAGTGCTCAGGGCTGATTAGAATCAAAAACATGTAGGATGGCAGAGGGCTGAGAGAATCTGAAGAGAAAGGCAGCAAGGCAAGGGTTTGCAAAGGAAGGGATCTCTACCTGGTAAATGGACATCTGATCTAGCTGGACAATTTTAAACATTTGCTAAATAAAGTTTTATTGAACTGACTGAGACATGATGATAAGGGAGTGTAGTGGATAGATGGCAAGATGTAATATCTCAAAGGATAGAGGATGTATATTTTTAATATATATCTTACAATAAATAAACCATATTTATTTTTAAATTCTACATGACTTGCCACTCAGCTGGGAAGTAAATTCATAAGCACGTTCAAGTTTAAATCTAGTTTCAAAAATACTCAGATTTTTAATTCCTAGCAAAATTAAATTGCAATGTGTGTAGTCAATAATAAATTAATGTCACGGTGTGATACCAGGAACCAGCTGGAAGTGGGAGCTAGCAGGCATCACACTGCCTGAGAAAAGAATGGGGAAGTGCTACCTCATGATGAGATTTCAAGGGACAGAGTTAATGTTTGAGGCAGAGAAGAACTTACAAACAGGATTAACAGTATTGCAGCTAATGAGACTTTGGTGCAACAATGATACTCAGCTAAGATTTTAAAGAAGAGGTCTTGGGCAGAGGAAGAGATTTGTAGGTCATCTGTATTGAGAGGATAATTGAATTTGTGCCATGTTGATGAGATTAAACTGAGGTAAGTTATAATGATGAGTGAGAATGGAAGCAAGGACAGACACATTTAGGATCCCCACTGAGAGCTAGGGGAAGGCAAAGACATGCTTCTGAAAGATGTGCTGAAGAGAATAAGAAGACCAGGGAACACCAGTGAGAGGAAGTGCAATTTCAAGAAAAAGGCTAGAACTGCCCCAACAAAAGTGAAGGGTATATCTAAGGATGGAGTATTTTCCTTCAAATTTCGAATGCAAGGGGAAGAAGGCATCTTCAATGGAACTGAAATGTGTGACCTGAGATTATTGAGTGAGCTTGGAGATGAAAGGAAGAAAGAACAGCATCTGAAGGAGCAAGAGGATGTCAAGAGTACTTTTCATATGGGAAAGGCAGTAAACCTTACAGTAGGAGGGGAGAAAAGCACTAGGAAAGTGAAAATACTTGATAAAAAAAGGGCAAAAAACACTTTGAGGAGATTGTGACAATGCATGGAATAGAGCTCCTATGACAGCACAGATGTGAGGAGAAAACTGAAGAGAAACAGGATGGGAGAGAGTAAAGAGTTGTGAATAGGAATGGAAGTAAATGGGAAAGATCAGGTTGTATTAGTATTTTTCTCTAGGTGTTAGGATACTTTTTGAAAAGAAGAGCAGTAGTTTTGAGAAACAAATCAAAAATGGCAAAAAAAGAAAGGAAACAATGATAAGTATCATTATAAATATTAAAGGAAGTAGAAAGATATTGTAGACCTGGCAATTAGATTTATCCAAGTTAAAAGAAGGAGAGATAATGTAAAGAACTGAAGAGCTGGTGAAACTGGAGGTAACTATAAAAGAGAGGAGGAGCTCAGGGAGGAAAGAATAAAATAGCAGGAAGACAAATACTTAAGTCAAAGGGAAGGAAAGCCATGGGCAGAGGACAAGCAGGTTAAAAACACTCTGTGTTGTGGACATGTTGTATTGTGCCTCTCATGACCCAGAAACCAAATCCGCCTCTGTGCACATTTTTGTCAGATAATTATAATGAAGTTTTTGTGTTTCTATATCAAGGCTAATGTGTTGTTGTGATGTTGTCATCCAGATTCTTAAGAAATGTGCTGACACCATTTGTTCTTTTGGCACAGGCTCAATTGTGCCCTTCTGGCACAACCAGTAAGAGCTACTTTATATCAATGAGAATGAGGTAGCAGTTTGTTTGTATAGGATGGTTGTCCAGGGGATAAAGCAAAAAGGCAGGATCTTTTCTCCTGTGTAAGGATTAGCTCCACAGCAATAGAGTGTCAGAGATTGCAGTTAGAATAGCTTAATTCCTACCAACATAAGGGTCTTTGTTGTTTAGATGTTATGTGGATGAAAAAAACACCTTATTAAATGTAATGCTTCCCATAAAAGGGAAAGTCTCAGCCCCATATTTTGCCTATTGCACTTATCTCCCACAGTTTGAATTGACAGTTTGATTTGGAGAACAAAACTGCTCTAGGTTGCAGAAAGCAGACTTTACTCTTTGTCCAGAGCACCCTGTTTCAGCAGGGCTTCCACCTACCAGGGATCCCTGTTGTGGTTGTTCACATGTCTCTTCTACTCTTTTGTGCAGTTTCCATCACTTTTATCACATTTCTTTATTCCTAAACTTCCTCAGCTGGGACACCAATGTTCAAAAAGGGATTGTTAAGGTAGACCCAAGATAAACAAGGTATCACAGATGTTCAACTTTCCTGAAGCAAGTAATTTATGTCAGTGCTTTTTTTCAAGGAACTTAACTGTAGGAATTAAAAAAAAAAATCTGTGTTAAAAGGTCATGAAAGATGACTTAAATGCGTGATACAGACAAGAGAGCAAATCAAGCCCTTCTGCTTATAGAAAAGAATTTAGAGGGGGTTTTGAGTGACAGCAGATATCTTCCATACTTACTGATGAACAGTTGAGGTGCTCTGAGTTGCAAGAAGTTTGGGATCATTTCTGGAAAAAAATTTACCACATTGCAGGTGCTGTGGTAAAGATGTGGATTTCAACCTCCTTTAGTGTTTTCTAGTGCAAGTACATGAGCTGAATTAACACTGGCTGAGAACATTGGTCTTGATCTCTTTTCTTCTCCTGGCTCTAAAAAGAGCATGGCAGTGCCCAACCTCTCTGTACAGGAAAGCCAAGTGTTAACTCACTCTGTGTTACTTTCTGATGCTACTGTAGGCTGCAGTTAAGAGAAAAAATTAGTCTAGACAATTATTTATTTTAAAATGTACACGTTTGTGTTTCTGTCAATGTGTAGTATAGTATCACTGCTAATGCTTGCCCCAGGCAAATTCAGTCAAGTGAGTTGCTTAATGGCATCAATAGCTCCGGATTTTTTCTCAGAAATAACATAATGCCAAAAGTTATTGGCATTATGTCAGGAGACTTTCAGTGGTGGTCTGAATACTGGTATAATCTGCATGGTAGGTACTTTTAGGTACGGTGTAAACTCTGCTCTACCCACCTAACCCCTCAGACAGGGAAACTACAGGTATATAGGATACAGCATGGGTATGCAGCCTCAATATAGGGCTTTATGATCAATTAAAGCTACACATATTATTTATGACATTTGTGAAACCAGCTGATGGAAATGTCTAATAAAAAATATAAGATGAAAATGTGTCATGAGAAGCTTCCGTGATGCCCAGCAAAACGAAAATGCACTTTTCATGTTACATTCATGAATTGTTTATGATGATAAATCATAATGAATTAGTTGATAAAACAAACAAAGCTTTCTGATAGCCTGCTACCAAAATACAGCACAAACTTACTGTCATTACACTGACAAGGAGTGCCATGGCCTTCCCTGGATACATTTTTATGACCTGAGGCCCCTCTTTTACACTGAAAACCACTCAACTGTATATTGATAAACACTACACCAACAAAGTGGTCTTTTATTTTGCTATCATACTTTCTGTCTATATATTAATTTAGTATATGTTTTATCTTTTGTTTGAAGATGTTTTCCAAAATTTATAGATAGTAATTTAAAAAATTTTAATGTGTTCTGACTTAAAACAGATCTTCATATCTTTGGTACTGAATGCATTAAAATACAGCTTCCTGGGAGAAACAAATGGAGCTACATGGATCATTCATATCTGACTTTCTTAGTTCTTCCACTTTTTCTGTTTTATATCCCTACTCTTGAGTCTATCTCATACAATCATACAATCATTCATGTTGAAAAGGATCTTTAAAGATCACTGAACTCAGCAGTTAAGCTGGTACTGCCAAGGTCACCCCTCAACCATGTCCCTAAGCACCACGCATACATGATTTTTTAATACCTCCGGGGATAATGACTCAACCACTTCCCTGGACAGCGTATTCCAATGCCTGACCACCGCTTCAGTGAAGAATTTTATCCTAATATCCAATCTAAACCTTCCCTGGCACAACTACAGAACACTTATTTTTACCTGGGAGAAGAAACCAATCCCTACTTCAGTATAACCTCCTTTCAGGTAGTTGCAGAGAGCAATAAGGTCCTACAATTTCTCCCAGCTCACCCAGCCACTCCTTATATGACTTGTGCCCCAAACCCCTCATCCTCTTCACTGCTTTTCTCTGTGCATTCACTGTGTTTGTGAGCTGTTTGCAGGTTGCCATCTAAAAGGCAGGTAGTACAACAGCCAAATTTCACTTTTGCCTTGAACTTAATATAACAGAGTATCACCCTGGACTTACATCCTGCTGAATGACTCAGGGGCAGGTGTGCTCAGCTCCAGGACAGAGGGACTGCTGTGCAGCTTCTCCTGGTTTATAAACATCCAATTTCCCTTGCCTTCAACTGGAGCTCAGACACTCGTTTGATTCTGTGTCATCCCACACTGTCTCCCCACTGGGCAGCTTTCCTCAGATGAAAGACTCATTAGATCAATGCTTTCTTGTCCCTTGCTTCTGCAGACTCTGTCAGATCTCAGAAAAAGTGTTCATCCTGTCTACAGCCTGACTGTGAGGGTAGGTCACTTTGGGTCTCCTTTTAAATAACAGCAGGTCCTGCCCTGCCGAACTTCTCATCAGCAGCATGAACAGCTGCAGCAAGGAAAATGGAAAATAGAAAACTTCTCATAGCCCAGAAGCACACAAGGAGAGCACAGGTGTAGCTCACACCAGGCCATTTGGTTTGGAGTCACTCGGGAAGGGGAGATATTTTTGAAACACTTGCATAGGACCACCAAGGTCCTTTATAAGCAATTATGAAGACAAATGACCTCACATTTGTTCCCATTCAGTATCCTGTGGTTTCTAGATGAAAAGATGTGGATGAACAGTTGGAATGAGCCTGTGCTGCAGCCAACATCAACTTTTCCAAATAGCTCAATGGGCAAGTGGCAGCTTGAGTGCAAATCAGAGCAGCCTGAGGGCAGCCCTAATTTACAGCAATGTAACCAAGCAATAGAATGATGGAAAGAGAAATCCAAGGAAAATGCTGGTGATAATCCCTGGGACTAAAAGATTTAGGTCAAACTCCAAACTACTGAACTAGTCAGAATCTAGTTCATTTTGGTTGCTGTGGCAGGCCTCTACCTCCTTCTAAATATCGTACTTCTTTTTAGTAAACTAGGATAAATGACATAAGATGCAAAATTAAAACAGGCGCCTGTAAAGGATTCTTGAAAAGCATGAGGGATGAATAATGCTGGAGTGGATTCTGAAAGCTAAAATGAATGACAGGAGAAAAATTAAGATGGAAGGTGGGGAAAGATGCTTGCTTTCTGACTTGAATATCTTGTGTAAGAGGAAAAAATGAAAATCCAGAAGAGGAAGTAAGGTAGAATGGAGCCTTGAAATAATGTCTTTCAGAGCGGGTATGAATCGCTATGAATAATGCATCACTAATTACAAGGATGTAAGTGCAGCCATGCATCCAGTCTCAGGCATGTCAATTGGAATTTAAAGGGAAATGAGAAATGTGATAATACGTCTATTTCTATCAGAAACCATGTCTATTGCTGCTGTTTTCAGGGAGAGCTTTCTTTCACAGAGATCAGTTCCTTCTCTTTATGTGGCAGTGAAGCCATAAACGCCTGTGAACTGGTAATCTGTTTCCATGGAAATGAATGGGATGTCACAAATGTAGAGCTATGACTTCATTTCAAGATAGAGTACAAGAAGAAGATAGGCAGCAAAGGAAGGATATCAGGTTATTTTGGGCTCTTATGACTGCCCACTGTAAATCTCCTTTGTTTGAGCAGACAATGGAGAGGAGGAGGAGGGTTAAACTGGACTGAGTCATCCTTGAGGTTGCTTGGGTGGGAGATGAAGGTTGTGATTATGATTATTCCTTGTTGGAAGGCTCTTGTGAAAGAAAAGCAATTGGTTTATTATTATTTGTGTCTTACTTACATATTTGCAGTTTGTTGCAAGAGCAATGTACTTGTGTACTAGAATAAAATAAATTAAATTAATTTTGGTGAGAAAGTAAAGAAACTAAATGTAAGAAAGATTTCTTCTTTAGACACTAGAATATTTTGATTACTTTGTATATACCAGTTTTTCAGGTATCAGTTTTTCATGTCATGAAGTAAAAGAAGTCACTCTATTGACTAGCACAGACGTCTGGGCCTTTCTTTGAAAAGCAGTAAATAGTTTAACAACAAATCCAGGTTTTTTTACAGGCCATTGTTGTACAGTTGCGCCTTTTCTGTTTTCTTATTAGACTCTCTTTTACCAGGCACTTACATTTGAAGCCAAGATGAGAATCTCAAATCTCTTTCTACTTCAGTGTCCTGTTTGTCTGTTGTGTTTACACAGCACGTTGGATCATGTTTGCCCTGGCTGTTCTTCTTTTGAAAGTTAGAAGTAAGGGGTATTCAATAACTAAAAAGCTCTTTTAAAACTGAAGAATATTTATTTTGGAAAAAACTCCCTTTTAAAGTCTGCCAGATTTTTTTTTTTAAACTTTATTTTTTAGGTCTTTGAATCCTCAGGCATTTCCCTGTCCTGGCATTGTCTTTTAACAACTGTTAAGTGTTTGCTGAGAAGAAGCTTATCTCAGTCCATTCTTGTCTTTCTGCTTGTTGTTTTGTGGTTTGTTATTTTTTCTTTTCACATATTCAGGTAAACTAAGCCACTGCAGTCTCACAGTGAGCAAGGCGAGAACTAGGTCAACACACTTTGTTTGTAAACCCTTACAGAACTCTTCTAATTTTGTCACAGACATGGGAAAGGCTTGACATTTACCTTCTTCCTCTGTAACTTGTTAAAAGACCAGCTGGAATATTGGAATGGGACATTACAAAATGAGTTTGTTGAACATTGTCCTGAACCAGGTAGGAAAGGCAACAGAGTAAGGTAGGGAGCTTACTCACCCAGCCATAGCCCTGTCAAAGTAGATAAGGATGAAACTGTGACCTCTTCCTTGATGACTTCCCCCCTCAAGACCTTTGAGAATAACCAGATCTTTCAAAAAATTTGGCAACAAATTTTGGGTAATTTGTCCATTGGCAAGGAGAAGCCGTTCTTAATAAGCCTTTTTTTAGTTCTGTCATTGAAAAAAGCCATGGAGTTGATCAGATGTTTGGCTTTGCCAGAGTTACTGGATTGTGCAAATCTTTTGAAGTACAAATGAATCGGGCATCAGGTGCCAAGTTCTAGAAGTGCCATTGTTTACCTGCACTGAAATCTAGTTACTCTCTGATGCATTTGAGCTTCTTGATGAGAATTATGCTTCAGAGGGACATTTTGATTGTATGTTGTTGGAGAACTTAGAACATTAAATATCAATTGAAAAGACATTATAATGCTATCACTTGCTATAAGCAAATGAATAATAGGGAAGATATTTCCTTTTTTTCCTGTGGCTGTCTGGATCATGAGTTTGCTCAACCCAGTAACAATTATTTGCATCATAATTGACTCAAGAGTAAGTTTTTCTGCCTATGTTTAAACATTTCAGATGTATGCAGGATGCTAACAAAAGGAAACAATGAACTAATAGATCATCTGGATAGAAATAGATGTTTCAGGCTCCCAGGTAATTACTTATACTGATGGTGAGCCATGTATAATTCACAAATAAGAAAGCAACTGAAGAGACTGCAAACACTACTGAGGAGATTCCAGAACTTCACAGAAACATTTTAAGAGCCCTTGAGAAGTAATTTGAGACAGAAGATTGAATTTCATGCTATTATTTCCAGATAGTCTTTCTGCCAGGCAAGTGCCATATACACAAGCCCAGCACATCAGTGTAGATGAGAAGCTGCCTTTCCTTTCTGGCACTGTGGTAGTTTGGAGCTCTTGTGTCTCTAAAAGCCTGTATCACCTGAAAGAGCAACTAGAAGGGATGTGGACTGAATGGATGCAGACCATTAAAAATGAGTGCATCTCTACTACTCCCTAGACATCCATTTGGTCAACAAAGCATGGCATTGGCCAAGCCCTCCTATTTTGTATGTGTTCATCTCACAAAGCAGCATCTCAGGTTTCCCCGGTCACTGACTCCTAATTCGGTCGTCCATTTTATGTTTTCTGAATCACCAATTCATTTGCAGGCCCCATTTTCCTTCCCTTTCAGTTACTTTGTTATTTTTTGACAGAGGAAAATGTCTGCTGTCACACTGCATTTGCAATTGAAACCCCTGGCTTGAAAACTGATGAGCTGCTTTTCTTGCATAATTTCCCTCCTATGGTCTGTGCTGTAAATAGAAGGAAAAAATAGCAATCTATGCCCCATGGTCATGGGAGTCATTATTTTTCTTTATTTTTGCAGAATATCTGCAGATAAACAGTGGGAAATCTTTTACCATGTAATCATTTTAAATGACATCAATTTAAATATGACAGCATTGCTATGTTTTGTTTATCTGCCAACTCCAATTAAACATTGTGCATCTTTTATTATTCGGATTTCTGGTGTTGCAACAATGCATGGAATCTGTCCAGATTTTGAGAGAAACTCTATATTACAAGATTATTATGAATCATCTTCCCCTGTCTGGGATCAATTCTATATTTGAGTCCACCCCATAGTGAATTTTATTGCTGACATTAGCCTTAGAACATTCTGATTGTGGTTTGCTCTCTAATCAGTTTTTTCTTTTCAGTTTTTAATTCTCCTCAGTCTGTGAAAGCATCTCACATTCCTTAATTTAGTGCTTAACTTCTAGCTTGATGCAATGCTTTTTACAACCTATGAGTATCTTACCAAATTCTCCAGCTATCATAGCCATAAACTCAACTGATGGGGGGGTAGGTGGCAACAGAAACTTGTGCTGGATGTAAAAAAGGACTTAATCACTGGCCAAAGAACCACAAAACCAGAATAAGATGCAAAAGAATATGCTAAACAAGTTATTGCCATGTAAATATGCCAAGACAAATACATTCTAAGAGTGAAGATGAAAAAATAAATAAGTTTCTGGATCAATTTTTTGTTCTTTTGCATGACTTAGAAAAAAGACAATAACCTTAGCAACCACTTACTTGGTAAATTATTCTACAGTCTTTCCTTGATGTCTCTGCTTGATGTAGTGGAGGGCCAGACTCTCCCATATGTGCAAACTGCCATTTTTCAACTGAAAATAAGGGTAGATTACTGTGCAATGGAAGAAATTTGAATAGGCCACCCATTATCTGATTGAAAAAGTGTTTATAATATTACCCAAATTTTACATAGGATTTAAAATAAAAAAAAAAAAATAATGGGAATTGAGTAAGAGAAGAAATGTATCATCTGAATGTCCTTGTGTTAGGCACATGACTCGGACACAAAAATTAGGTTATTCTCTATTGATGACCTTCCACTGTAGTAGAAAGAGAGAGAGTTCATAGAGTGTGTCAGAGTAAACTTGTCACTGAAGATTTCAACCCCTCTTAGGAGGAAACAGAAATAGATATCTTGAACAAATTATGTGCCAAATATTCATACTCCCCAGAGAGATTTATATTGTGTTTGTGGAGCCTAGACAGTGTTCATTTGGCATCAACCTTCTTCAGCAGTGAAAGATACAAATCTCTTCACAAGCTTAAAAAGACAACTTCTCAGACTTTTAATTTAAATAGTCCTACAAAACTGTCAGATTGCCTCTCCTGGAAATTTTGCATTAATAGGATTTGAGATACCAAACAATCTCAAAACTTTCTGAGATTTTTATTCAAACCTTAAACAAAGAAACGAAAGTCAACAGCCAGGAGATTCCAAAACTGTTTTTTCCACATATGCAACCACATAAAATACTGATTGCCTGCAGATTTGAATAATTGTAAATTTGTTTTGTCTTTCTTTCTTTCTTT
>VZTB01014636.1:547025-601861 GCA_013397245.1 Thryothorus ludovicianus | reverse complement strand
CCTTCTTCTTTCTTCCCCCAAGATTTGCTGCACAGGAAGTTCTTTGAGGGAATAAGCAACCAATGTCAACAGAAATCATTGACCGTATGAAGAGTTTTAGGCTAAAACTCAGGACACCAAGGATTTATTTTAATTGTGGATTTTACTACATTTGATTCTATATTCAGGGCATTGAACAATTGCCTTTCCTTACCTTGTGCAATGAAGAATCTCTGTTAAGCAGAAATCTTCTACATTACAATGGAAAAAAAAAATCAGATAACCCTTTGTTTTCTAGATCTGACTCCATGTTAATAAATTACCTTTAATTTGCATTCTGGGTGAAAAGCTCAGCAGCTCTATCTGCTCTGTGATTTAAAAACCTGATTCAAAGGTAGCCAGGGTGACTGTTGTTGTTGCTCATGATTAAGTAGCTGCTGTTAGATATTAATCTC
This sequence comes from Thryothorus ludovicianus, assembly GCA_013397245.1. Classification (NCBI taxonomy): domain Eukaryota; kingdom Metazoa; phylum Chordata; class Aves; order Passeriformes; family Certhiidae; genus Thryothorus; species Thryothorus ludovicianus. The sequence goes on along the minus strand of VZTB01014636.1, from coordinate 601,427 downwards.
ACTTTGACTTGAATGTGTTAGAGTCAGACCACAATGACAGCAGGATATCTTCCAGGGGAACTATAGAGACTTTATTTATTGATCTAGAAGCAAAAACAATCTAGCAGGTCGTTTTCTGCTAGTGCTACTTTCTTCCACATGAATAGTGGTGACAGACAGGAGACAATCTCTTTGCAAGATTATTTCCCCTGATAATTGGTGGCTCTTTTGCTGGCATCATTTCCATTCCCTTCCTTGTCCTTTTGACTTCCTGTAAGAAAGATGCCACTGGATCCCTCTTTAAAAACCAAAAGCGTGAAGAACGAAGGCAAGAATCATTTCAAGTAGTTTGCAGACTAAGTAGGGGAAATAGGCTTGAAAGCATATTTTATGATGCAATAGCTACACTTCAATTGCTCTTCAATCCATACTTGGCCAAGAGTTTTTAGATTCTGAAAGGAAACCATAGGAGTCCTACTGATTATTTTGAGACAATTCCTATGTTTGCATATCTCTTTCCTCATACACTAGCAGAAGATAAGTGGCATTTATGTGAACATTCATGACTGCAGTAAAGACTATTGGGGGTGAGGACAATGTGGCAGGAGACCCAGGAGCAACTAGAAATGTAAATGAATCTCCAGACTGAAGCTGAAGGCATTGAAATCAACATAGCCAAATGGCTGTAGACATACAGCTGTGCAAATCTTTCTAGTCTAAGAATCTCAAGGTGTTCAGGTATTTCTTTAGAAATCAGTACTCTCAAAAGAATAGCAAAAAATTTGTAATTACCAGCTCCAATCACATATAATCATGAGGAAAATGCTTTGCTTGTCTTTTTTACTTGCTTTCTAGTTTTAAAAATTTGACAATTCATGCAGTGTTGAGCTTTGAACTTCTTTTTAGAAGGGCATACTAAAAACATTTGGTTTTAAAAGAAAGATGAATGCATGATTTAATAAGCTGGGATTTGATTGGCAGGACTTGCTGTGGAAAACCTGGCTGTGAACTCATGGTGGTTGGTCACAGGAGATCACAGGAAGAAGCCACCTCAGGTGTGTAAATCGTGCTCCTCTTCTGCAAAAAGTGAACATCATTATCAAGGGCAGCTCTGAAGATACAGCCCCTGCTCTAACAGCATGTGTATATGGTAAATGCTCACATAGAGGGTTTAGATAAGTTTCTTGCTTTTTGCAGTGGTTGCATTCTGTGCTGTTCCTTGTGATAGAGAAAGAGTATTTATCCTGGGTGCACGCACTGGAAAGTAACTGCTAAGTTTGCATAGCAAACTAGACTAACCCAAATAATTGTTCACCCAAAATTTGTTTTCATCAAAGTATTAACAAATAGAAAGTCATAAACAGAAAGAAAAAAAAAATCAGTATACCGTATTATTATTATTATTGGAAAGCCTATAGAATCACAGATATCCAAAATACACTGGAATTCCAGTGGCCACTGAAACAGATGTTCTTTAATGCACTTAGCATGGTGTAACAGGAATGGACAACAAATGTTTTCATCACCTTTGCTGACCGAGTACATTCTGGTTTAGTGTTTCTGTATCTCCTCCAATGTTTTGGAGTAAAATAAAAATGACACATTCTGCAGTACAAATTACTTCTTGTTTGTGATATGTCTTCTTTATATTCTCAGTGTTTGCTTTGCATAAACATCTGCCACAGCTCAGCAATCACAAAACACAGAAGATATGGATTTGCTGAAGACATTTATTGCCATGTGATGCTGATGAGCTTTTAAATCACATAATAAGAGTCCTACAAGAAGCAAGAAATGAGCAAAAAAGAAAAAGCCTTTGAACAAAAAATGCATATTTTTCATTTCAGTAGCTTTACCAAATAGACCAATATAAATCTATTGGGTCAAAACTTTCAGGAAATAGAGCTGCCTAGAACTAATATACAAGCCACAGTCATTCCAAACAAACAAATAGCCTGTCTCACTAGAGCTAAACTTTCTGTGAACTGATGCCGACTCAGCAAATAGTGATAGCCAAATTGTTTTAGAACTCAAAGGGTTATGAGTTTTATTAATAAATGCTGTTATTGGAATATTACCCAAATATAATTTTTAAACCCAAAGCAAAAAAACTCTTTGCAATTCAAAAAGTTTCAGTACACAAGTAATTAGAAAAGATGCCCAGAATTAATGAAGCTCTATAAGCAAGATAATAATTTAAACGTGCATAAAGATAATAAATAAATTTTGGAAAAAAATAAAACAAAAACTCATGGGGTCGATATCTTATAGTGCCACTCTACCACGATGAAAGGCATGACCTGAATATTCAGTTTTGACAGAAAGGAAGGAAATTGCTCTCATTTTTCTGTACCCAAGACTATGAATCTGTGACTTCATTGCCAAACTCACTCTTTTTACCCTCTAGTCTCTGTTGAGGACAGAGAAAAGGCAGCTAGATGGAGCAAAGGCAAGAAGCAGTGATGCCGAGGCACTTGGCATATAAGAGCAATTTAGTGTGTTGCTCCTGCAGTTTAAGCTGTTTGTTATGCTCTCACTGACCAGCCTTGCTGTTCTGTCCATAACCACTGTCTTGGCCTTGGGGAGAGCTTCTGAACCTCTGAGGTATTCCAGGGGCAGAGAAACCTCATCACACTGTGCTAAAATTTGTTAGGAATAGCCTGATCAAACAAGGTTATTATGGCCCTGCCTCTGCTGTCTATGAAGTTAAAGCCCTATTGACATCAGGGGAAAGAGGATCAAATGTTTTGCATTCTCTACAGAGTGTAGAGCTCCCAACAAAGACTTTGTGGTGCTGTAGCTAAGCAGCAGGAAATTTGCATTTTGTCACAGATGCCTGAGGGTTCAAGATTCTGACTTTATCATGTTTAATTTAGCACTTGCAAAAGCAAAACAGATAAAGCTATGTAGTACCTCTGCAAAAATAAATAACTTTTTGAGTGCCAAGCCTTGAGCTCACTTTATAATATTTCTTCAGAAACTGAGATGGTTATCAACAGCAACAATGTTTATCAGCTCATGGAATTATAACAATCATGCCGCGGTGTGAACTCTATTGTGCTCTGCAGTTTCCCTTAGGCCTGTAGGACTAACCTTTCCTCAGCTTGGGACCCTGGAGTGAAGAAAATTACTGTTCTGATGGATAGCCTATTATTTCTGCAAATGCCAGTACAGGGCCTGCACTGTCTCTGATGTCCATAGTCTTTCCCTGCAGGGCAAATGCCACTCTGGAGCTTTAGAGGATTTGCAGCAAACACTCATTCCAGACTGAATGGACTCTATATTATGATCCACTGACATGCAGCTTGACTCTAAAATGCATTTTGTTGGGGGCAGGGGAAGCAGGAGGGAATTCTGTTCTGTTATTTATAATGATCATAATTTATCTTCAGTTCTAATAGCATCTTAGAGATTTTCTTCATCAGCATTGAGAATGTGATAGAATTGTTGGCTGGTATATTTATTAACAAGACCAGACTGTGTGTGAGATAGAGGAGAGTGCCAAATACTGTCAGACATGTCAGACAAAGGCAGTGTTATTGTACTATCACTTCAAAGTATCCTTGGACAACTCAAGCATGCACTGGTTATGGAAAACTAGAACTGAATCAGGAACTGATTCGAAGTCTGCCATAATACAAGCCAATACATCAAATGAGACCAACTTGTGCTATCAGAGCTTCTGTCTAAAATGTGTTGGTATGTCAGGTGGAAAGCAGACAGAGAAAATGCATTAAAGCAACATTTTATTTAATTTTAGATAATTTTAATTTTATTTTAAATTGCTAGCAAATTTTTTTATCTGACCATTATTAAACTGGGTTGCTTTTAATTTTTTTTTTTAATTTTGGATTGTTTATGTCATTTTAATTCATGTATTCAAAACCAGCTTATGTTCTAAACACAAGGGGCTAGATTAACCTTTAGGCTGTACACCATCAGGTATTATATAGCCCACTCAACATCCTTGTGTGCCTACTCTCCCTTGCCTATGTTCAGTTTCCAGCTGCTGCTCATAAGATGCCCTTTTGTCTTGTGTGGCATTATGCTTCTTAAACCTCCTTTTGTGATCAAGTGGAAAAAGCCTTCTGTGAAACAGAAATCCATAATATGCACTTTCTAATGTGCCAGTTGGTGCTCTTGTAGACACAGGAGGAGCACCCTTGGACAGTAATTTAAGGGCAAAGTATTGTCCAAAATGTCAAAGGTTTGACGCTGTTTCTTTTTGCCATTTATCTCGGACAAGACTAATGATTTGGTTTTCAATGGCTATATTTTCAGTTCACTCCAGGTAAAAGCCTGTGAGTTTCTGTTTAAAGCATCATAATTTAAAATCCATGCACCACCTGATTGGAATCCAGTCACAATTTCTTCATTTGTGAGAACTGCCAACACCCTCAGTCCTTCACACAGCACAGTCTGTTCTTGGCCATAGGGTTTCATTCCACAGCATCCCGCAATTGCAACCCCACAGTGCACAATCACACTTCTGCTGTTTCCAATTCAAATAAAGGCAAAACCCAGCAGACAGCTGGAAGAAAATAAAAATTTGACTTTTAAAGAACTTGGGAGCCTTGTGTTAAAAATTTCAGCTTGTTCTTCCTCCTTGCTGTGACTATACAGTACTCAACAAATACAGACAGACAGAGATCCTGGCACCCATGCAAAGGGGTTAAATTATAAGAGTGAACAGAAGTTTGGATGCTTCTTTTTCCTATAGAGAGTGCATTTCCAACCTTTGTCTAGGCCCCATTACCCAGGCCTCTGTTCCATTCTGAGTTTGGAATAATTGTCTTTTATAATGTTGCAGGAATACAGCACATGGAGACTGAGGAAATCTTTTAAATGCTCTCCTGCACAATAAACAATCTCCAAAAATAGGAGGAAAACTCAAGACAGTTTATGGGTTTTTTGGATGTTGCTTTCCCAGCAGAAGTGCAGAGAAGACTGCACCATGATTTCCCTCAGGCAACTTAAAATGATTATGACTTGTGTCTCTCTTTTACAGTCTGTAATAAGGCAGTCAATACTTCTAAAGAAAATCCCACCATTTATTAATTATCTCCAAGATTTCCACCTCCACTTACAGACTTTTATCATCTGCAGATGGCAAGAGTAAGTTAATGTGCCACTATTGGACACGCAATGACACACAGTGCCTGGTGAAAAGGTAAAAAATTATTTATTATAACATTTGACTTCATATTTATAGTATTTCTACACAGACCAGGGATTGGAGGAGAAGGTTGACGCCTCTCCCATCTCATTGGTCAAGACAACTGCTCATCTTAACATAAACATGCCTCTAATTATAACACCTGTCTGTGAAAAAGAACTACGAACAATGGAAAACATCAAACTGTAAAGTGCACTAGAAAACTGAAGAAATCTGGGTGACATTAATGCAGTGAAACCAATGGTTATATGACTAAGACCCTCAAGAGCAGGAAGAATGGACCATGTGGAAGGCAAAGCTGGGAGCCATTGCCTAACAGCCTGGAATCTTTTTTCAGAATACATCATAAAATGGTGTTTGGCTTCATCATTTCCCTTGCAAATCTTTCCCTATGAAAACAACAATGATAGAAATTACTTACAAGACAAAATATGATGTTCCAGGGTGGAATATTTGTCATTTGTATGAACTATAATCTTCTACATGTAGTGCAAGCCTCATCTGTCACATTACTCTTCAACTTTGGGGAAAAATGCTCTACAGATTGGTCTTTGCTAAATAATCTTAGTTCCTGTGAAGGGAAGACTGGAAAAGATGTGCTTGGCTTCACTGGAAAATGAGCCTTGTACTTTTCATAGCATTCCTCTCATTCATTGAACCACCACTCTGTGTGCAGTTCAGCTCCAGCGAGCTGCAGGGCTATAATTCCCTTCACAGAACAACAGAAGGGGTCAGGCTGGATGGGACCTCTGGAGGCCATCGCGTCCAATCTCTCTGATCAAGCTGGGGCACCTACAGGAAGTTTCCCAGGACAATATTCATACAGGTTTCAGCTATCTCCAAGCGTGGAGGTTCCACAGTGTCTCTAGACAACCTGTGCCAGTGCTCAGTCACAGACAGGGTGAATAAGCATTTCCTGACATTCAGAGAGACTCTCCTGTGCTTCCATTTGTGTCCATCACCTCTGGTCCTGTCACTGGCACCACTGAGAAGGGTCTGGCTCCATCCTCCTTTCACGCCTTTGTCAGGTATTTACACACTTTTATGAGATCCCCCTGAGCCATCTCTTCTCAAGGCTGAACAATCTCTCAGCCTTTCCTCACAGGGGAGATGTTCCAGTCCCTAAATCACCTTTGAAGCCCTACACTGGATTCTCTCCAGTAGCTCTATATATCTTTTGTACTGGGGTGCCTAGAGCTGAACACACTTATATCTGTACACCAGATAAAAGATTATTACCTAATAATTAGAAATTTCAATTTGTCCTGATGTTCTTACTGTTTTATTATTATTTCTGTACATGTTTTATACTCGCTAATTTATGGTCAGATTTTATGGCATTTTCTTGTCAGGAAGAGTGAGTAGTGCAGCCATTAACTGTTCTTTTTTTAGTGATTATTATCTGAAAAAATGTAGATATCTTATCTTCTGAGAGGCTGAATCTGTATACAGGCCAGATAGAATCTGGGTTACTTATATCCCTGTCAACTTAAATGAATCTCTTAACTTTTATTAAACCCTACAGCCTCTTACTTTGTCACAGTTCTGTGTTGTGTTTGCATCTAGAACACCATAGGAAACACCCACTGAATTATGTATCTTTAAGTCTTTCTGGGTCAAATATGAGAAAGAAAAGTTGCAGAAGAGCAGCATACACTGAAGGAATGTTGTAATTGCATAAATGTTCCTTAATTATGTTGAGTTCACTAAATCTTTGAAAATGCTCTCTTTTCTATTAATCTTTAAAAGAGGAAATATTTAATCTCATTTTCTCTGCAGAATCAATTGTTTTCAATGCTGTTTATTCCACAATATGGTGGAATCTACCCCAGGTTATACCCAAGATTTATGCTGGATGATGGCTGAATAAGGAGCTGTTTAAAACACAGTTCTTCTCTGTTTTAGCTAACTGTGATTCCCACCTTCTACTCCTCTCATGGAAAGCTTCTATACACAAATCCTTCCCATGGCCCCTAATAAGGAGAAGGTAGGCTATGACACTTCATTTCCTTCTTCTGCTCCCATTGTAGTCTTGGCACACCCACCTTAGGGAACCAGAAGCTGTTGAGTCAGAGGGTCTGAGGAGAAAGCAGGAACTCTTTTTGGCTCTTGTAGGCCTTTTGACATTATACATATGGGAGACAATGAAATTTCAGTGCTTTTTTTCCCCCAAAGACTACACACAACTACAGCAACACGGAAAGAGAGAGACACAGGGAGTTATGAAGTCCCTGTATCTGCCCCCTTTTGAAGCTTTTCATAATGATGAGCCCATACTCCTGCAGGTCTTCTTGGTAAATCTTGAAGACCCACCCTGGATCTTCTTATGCCTGATGCAGAGTAGAAGGCATTGTCCTCAAGGCATTCTTCTGTTACACATCATCATTTGGGACACAGCTCATCATACTCCATTTCCTATGGAAGTAGTCGCTGTTTTTCCAGAGGAAGGGCAGAAAATTAAATCAGTAACTTTTCTGCAGAGACATGAGTTCCTTAAAGCCCACCCCAAAGGACCGATTCATTTGGAGTCACATCATTAAATAAACACAATGGAGTAAAACCAACAGCGTATTATGTTATCCAATAACCAATGTTTATTATCTTGTTTTCCACTGACTGCAGAAGTAGAACGTGAGAAAAGCTTCCAAGGCAGTAATTGGAAAATAATCTATAAGGGGATGAACCAGAAAGAAAACTAAAGTAAGACAATTGTGTAAATCCAGGATATATTCTTCTCAGAATAATTGTGTACTTTATTCAGGTGCAAGCTGAGCCCTGATTGGTCCCTGGGAAGCAAATGTCCTTTTCATCCCTGCTCCCATGTTTGATGCAGTGGGGCTGGCCCAAGATCACTGCATGTGGCATCCCTGTAGCCCAGATATCTTTGTTCTGCTCTCCCGAGGCTCTGCTGAGCTGCTGCAACCTCTTTGATGCTGGCAGCCCAGAAAGCATGAAGGCTCTTACTGAGCAAGGAAAATAGAGGGTGAATAACCCTCAAATAACACAGCTGAAGGGAAAAAACAGAAAAGGGGTAAAAGAGGGCAAGTAAGGACAAGAATGAAAAGGGTAAAAGGAAAAATTCATTGGTCTTCCTTGCCAGCAGAAGGGAAAAAAATGGTTACCAGAAACGAGATTTTGGCTGTGTATCTTGGTGATTTTAGAACCTTTTGTTCAGTTAATTGGCAAAGTAAATCCAGGGAAAAAAAGATTGAAAATCTTTTTCTTAGAAGGGTCATTTCTCATAGAAAAAAAAAAAAATTAACTGTAAGCCAAAACGTGTGAAACAATTAGCATTTTTTCAGGTTAAACCAGCCAGCCTTTAACTCTTAACAAAGCCTATGTATGTAAACAGGGAACATTACAACCTCCATCCCAGTAGCTAAGATTAACAACTTAAAGACTGGCTTTTCAATATGAAGAAATTATCTAGTTTCCTGAAGACTGTAACTTCTTTAGTCATAAAAACCCCAAACCACTGCTCCAGTAATGGACCATCATCTAATTTTACTTTTCAACCTTACCTGCTGTTCTGCTTCTCTTTTTGCTGGATTACAACAGTAGCACAATTCTCAGGTTATTTGAGCAGCCTTAGGAACAGAAATGATGACAGTCCAGGGAATTTCTCAGCAAAACACCAGTAATGCAGAGATTAGGTCACTTTTATGAGAGATATGAGCTCACTTCCCTTAAAATTTAGAGAGAATTTAAATGAGTTCCTTTGCACCCTGGGTCAGTAGAAGGTAAAATCAACACAGTCTTAGTAACTATGAAGATAGTTTTTTCCCTCATCCTATATTTTCCTAATTAAAGCTACATGAGGAGACAGAGGGTCTGTTCACAAATACTGAAATTTTCACTTGAAAAACTCAATTTGGATTCAATTATATAATTTACCCATACACCCACAAAACTAATTACTGTTTTTCTAAACACCATCTCTCAGTTCATGTTTGTGACATTAATTAAATAAGCCCACACTGAGTTCATTTACTAATTTGAAGTCCTTTGTAAATTCTAATAAACTGCATTTTCATGTGCAAACTTTCCCCTAGTGACCAAGAAATGCAGAAATGACAAAAGACAATCAGAGTTTGAATTCAGACTGCAATATATCACCATCAAGATCAGTGCAGAGGAGCTGCACACAGCACCCCCCTCATCTCCTCTGCCCTGTTCATCCCTCACTTTGCTCACCCTGATCTGGAGAGCAGCTGTGAAGGTTGTTATTTGCTCTCCCTACTCCAAGCAGCCATTCCCCCAGCAGCCAGTACCAAGCTAGAGCTGCCTGCATGTTCATCTGGACCTGAGAACATCTGGAGGACTCCAATTATTGCCATATGCTGGCAGAGCCCTCCCTGGAAGGTCAGAGAACAGCCTGAGCTGTTTTGCAGCACTTGAAGCATCACAAATGGTATCTGAGAGCAGTTTCATGGGGAGGGAGAGCCAAACATACTGACAATATGGAGGAAGAATATGTTCCTCTGAGTGCTGCACATTACCCAGCCTTAGAGCAACTGCCCCTGAGGGTCATGGCAAGCATTCTTCAGAGCAGGAGCAGGGTAGCAGTCCTCACTGAGATATATTCCCCAAATCTATTCATTATTGCAGTAAAACATTTTTTTCCCCCTGCAGTAGGTTTTCTCATTATCTGCTGGTTTCCTGACAAATTATTTGATTACAAGCAAATAAGCAACAAGTCTTTTAAAGGCTTTTGATAGAAATGGCTTGGAATTTGTTCACAGAAGGTCTTGATTAAATAATGCATTTTTAGCAGCAATTTTCATAAGAAGCTGTTGCATAGGAATATCCTTCCTCCCCTCATTCATTATGGTGAATCCAGATTGCTTCTATCAAAGTTAATAAAACTGATCTGGATTTGTGCCATTGTATCTGAGGAGAGAAGTTAGCTCACAGTATATATTAAGTGATGATAAGTACTCTAGATACGCCTTGTATGCAAATGTATTTGATCTCCTATCCATTCTCCCTCTCAATATGATGTTTATTTCCATATTATTATTTAAATCAAATAGACTGTTGGCATCAAAGTCACAAAGTTGAGCTCCTCTAAAACAGAACATGCCAGAAATAAGCTACCACTTTGTTATGCTTTTCATGATGATGCAGTTGAAGCAGCAGCTCTATCCCACCCTGTTATCTGCTGGATGCTTTAACAGATTCAGTACTCAGCTTTTATTCACTGTTTAGTTTGTTCTCACAAGTTCATTTAGTGGCTGAGTGGTAGAACAAAAAACATAAAAACAATCCATGAGAGCAAAACATCTATGAAAAGGACAAAGTCCAGGGGTAATTACTGGAACAGATACTGTGCTTCTTTCTCTCTCTTCTTTACTGGTATAAAGATGTACAGTCAGCTGCTTAAACCTTGTAAGTGCAGCATCTCATGACAGAGTTCTACCTCTTTTTATTTGTTTTTAATTCCCAACTCTTTGAAAAAGTCCGGAGTCTGTCCCCAAATGCCTTTTACTCTCTGGGCTTTCTCAGTTTTCTCTGTGCTTGTTTGTTGTTCTTTTTTTTCAGTAAGTGGACCAAAGTTTCCTGAGAAGTCAGCCAAATAGAGGCTATCATAAGATATGCACACAAAGAGCACTACAGCAGGCTTTTAAGATGGAGTGGGGGGACATGAGGGTATTTCAAGGGCTTTTGGAATGTACCCAAGAGACTTTAAGCAGTCTTTACAGAATTCTTGCTAAACTCTACATGGCTGCAATTTCATTTCACCTTCTTTCTTTCTTTTTTTCTTTTTTTTTTTTTGTAGTACATTGGTCACCATCAGAAGAAATTGGAACTTTTAAATATCCATTATTATGATCCAAAAGGTCATGTCAGGCCACATCATTGTATACCCAGTTGTGCTATAGATATCAGTGGCTTTCCAAGAGGACAAACTGCTAAATGCTAAAAGTCCTTAAGCTTTTTCATTCAAAGAACAATTTGGCCAGATAAATTCAGTATGAAAGTGAAAGTCAAGTTGATACACCCCTTCACCACACAATGTATGCAAGCTCTTCTCTTGTTCTGGTTATTTTTCCTTTTAGGCAGCACCACATGATACAAAAAAAGCTCAAGCTAGCATTTTGCCCTCCAGCACACAGGCTGAATGCTGACACACTTACTGGCAGAAATATATAAAAAATAGGACAAATATTTCAAGGAAGTGTAAGGTCTTGTTACCCAGCAACCATGAGTTTAAAAGGACATCTGTCAGTCACAGCCAATGAGAACTTGATGGCCTTTTAATTGTCCACTGATGGAGATGTCAGCAAGGTAGCACAAGGTTATAGGACTCATAAAAAACCACTGAAAACAGTTAAAAATGTGGGGGAAAATTGATACTTCAAAGGGATTTTTTTTAAATTTCAAAGCAATTTTGATTTCTGTGCTGAGTTCCATCTAAGACCTTCATGGAAATGACTAGCCTTTTTAAAGGACATTGGTAAAATAAATTCAAAGGAGAAATATGAGTTCTTACCTTTTCTTCAGCCATAGGAGAGATCCACAGTATGAAGATATATTAATATTTTCAAATGTTTTCATTCATCTAACTTTCCAGTGTTAAGGAATAACTTTATGACTGTTGTGCTGTGAAATATTCCAGCTGTAACTACTCATGGAAGCATCATTCTGAGGTGACATTTGAAGTGTAGTACCAGTAAGTCAGCTTTTTGCATTCAAACTCCCTAAAATATTCTACCTCTTTAAGTAAAGAACAAGAATCTCATTTCACACAGACCAAAGGGAGAAGTACAAATGGAGGCTAATTAAACTTAACATTTTTCACCTTCTTCAAATATTTATTCTTTTCTTTATTACTGTATATGTCAACTTGTTGATAGCTGGGGTCTCTTCTGGCTTTATAAAGCTATTTGGTTTTGCATTGCAATGATACTTAGATGGTTTCCCAAAGAGAAAAAAATAGATCTGGTAGAGTCTGTCTGGGCAAACACACTGTAAGAGACTATTAAGTTTACACATCTCAAGAGGTGAAAATAATGAGGCCAGAGACTTGCTTCAGGTCATCAAAGTGAGCTTCAAATTTAAGCCTTGAGTCATAGTCTCTGTCAATACTTTTATACTCTGGACTGCACCACTTACTCTCTAATTATAAAATAATCATGCTTGCCTCAGGAATTTTAAGACTTGAAAGTTTTCCCCAGGGTATCTGATGGTGGTAATAGCAATAGGTGCTGTGTTCAGAGACACTGCAGAAATGCAGGAGTATGAAATGTCTGGGGAGGATGTGACTTCAACCCCAGCTCAATATGAAAGTAAAAGAAAGAATATAAGAATAAAGAATAAATTAATAAAAGAAATAAAAATCTGCTACTCTTGGCCACAAAATGTATGCTGAGCATGAGGTTAAGGAAGAAAGAGGAGAATTGCCTGGGACACTGAAAGTAAACACCATTTCTCCCTGCCCCTTCTACAATCCTGGACTGGTGACCCTCCTGTCGGTAAATTCTTCAGCTCCTATCAGAAGAGCTAGAAACACAATCCAGAGAGCAATATATGAAGTACTGGGAACAGTGTGCATAATCCCATCCAGGTGAGGAGGATTGAGGGCCAGGAATCCTGGAGTCCAGTGGCAGTGGCTATGGAGTCCAGGAGGCAGCCAGCAACCACCCAGCTTTACTGTGAGCCAGTGCCCTGTTTGCAGGCACTGTTGGCGAGTGCCAGGCAAGAATGTGCTCTGATGCCCATGGAGCCTGCTGAAAAGCCCAGGAGCAGGCAGTGAGGAAAACCAGCATGGAAACAGACAGTGGCAGCTGCTGAATTTGCCAGCAAGCACTCTGTCACCAGCGTAGAGCTCCAACCCAGGAGGTGTGAACAGCCTGCTGTCCTGTGACATCTCTAGGTGCTCTCACCTACTTGGGGAGGTGACAGCTGTTGCCACTGGTGTGAAACCGATTTCTTGCTTTCTTAGAGAGACGTGTTGTTTTCACCTCCTTCAGTACAAACAAACAGGAGCCCTGTGATCTTACTGGTACCTTTTTTATGTAAAAAAACTGAACCTGCCCCAAATGCTTGCTCCTTATCCATTCACAGTCTACTATGGACAAGAAAACGTGGAACACATAGTAATGTCTCAGTGTTAGAGATGTGCTGACAGTTTGTACTTGTTCTTCAGAGGTTTTCTTCCTATGATTTATTTAAGACAGAATTCTGATGAAATATGTACTGGACACTTTTAGCTGAATCAGAAATATGTATCTCTATGGAGAATTCCAGAAATGCAACATCCCATCCTGTGTGTTGAAAGAAATTTTCCTCCCTACAGATCTTCCGTTGGAATAAAAAGGGCTCAGCTATTCTGAAATATTGTTTTATACTACAACAGGACTCCATTGTTCTGCCTTCTGACTAAAGCAGAGGAAGGCTTGGATGTGGAGGAGAACCAGATGAGATGCTGTTCCCATTAGGCCCTTTGGGGAATTCTGGCACAAGAGAATCTCTGAGGCTGCTAGATCCCCTACAACTCCCTTACCTGTGTCTCTTCATGATCCTCAAGGCTGTGATGACCACAGTTAGGCTCTGTGGCATGTCGAAGGTTTCTGCTACAGTACTAGACACAGGAGGAGTTTGCAGAATCAGGAGCTACAGCCCTGCTAAGCCTTCTCCATGGAATGTTGACAACACAAGATTTCCCATGTAATTTTATGTTGTTAGCCACATTTCACAGGAGATGGAAGGTTTATACCAGCCAGAGCTATAATATATAGAATTCTTAGAAATTTCCAACTCCTGAACTCATGCCTTCAGCAAGATCCTCGGTAGATTGCTGGAGTCTCAGCAGTGCCCAAAATTGATATCAAACCCACTCTGCTCATGTTTTGTCACTGCAAAAAGACCCAAAAACCCAACAAATTCGGCCACAGTATTCAACTTCCTGGATAAAAGCAGAATGAGCTATGTAAATATTGATTGCTTAGGATGTACCAAATGCCAGCTCAATTCTTTTTATTCACAATTAAGATGACTTGTTTTCTACGAACTTATCCATTGTCTGGAGAATCACTTTTGTGATTCCTGTAACCGCAAGAGAATGGCTCTTGAATTGTCATATAGATTTTCACCAAGATGTGAATTTTGCAGGGGTAAGGGCCATTGCTTGCTTAGAACCAGCTGGCTCCATAAACCCAAAGGCAGGATTGGTGCAAAGCCCTCTCTTGACTTTCTGTGCAAGAGCATGTGCTACCTTCTGACTTTTGAGACTAGGAAACAAAGCAGTACTTGTTTTAGCTTCATTCACAGTGTTAAGTAGCCAATCCAAACCTAATTTTGCTCTGTCAGATTAGAGGATATGCATATCACTTAATAATCTTCGATTTGGCTTGATATTTGGAGCTTAGAAAAGTTCACAGGAACACAGCTTGCTTCAAACAAGTGGAAGGAGCTAAGAATTGTCTGGATATGTTTAGTCCAGATACAACTCAAAATCCAGTACCTGTATCTTTTCAATTATATTTTCCTTTCTCTGCCATTTTCTCAAGTCAGAATAGGGGCAAGCAATTTGAAGCAGCAGGGACTGCTTCTTACTTATATATTAACCTTTTCAGTGCTCCATACCCTCTCTCCTTTACACTGCACAGTAACAGGCTTAGAGGCTTTTGCCAATATAAACCTCTCTGTTTTCGTATTTGGGCAAGATTTGAGTCACAGAAAGAGGCTCTAATAAGTGACATTATCTAATATGACCACTGAAAATGTGCTCCTTAGGGAAGCAAGTAGTTTTAAATGATGGATAATCAAACAACTAATAAAGTCTTCCTGGAAGTTGCATTATTCCAAACTGGCCACTTTGCATTTTTGTTAACTTTCTTAAAGACTGAGCTATAAACCCCCCCTCTGGTTGTGCAGAACAATGCTGTATAAAACCCTAAATTTTTGTCACCATCTCAAAGTACCATGTGGATTGGGAACCATTAAGGTACTATCTCACCTGCTTCCTTGGGCCCAGGAACCCTATTTCAACTCAGTCTGGGTCTTGCCTTTCATCCAGACTCATGGACAGGCCTTGAATCTGTGTAGCACCCTTGTTTCCAGTCCTGTCCTTGGTCCCTTCTTCTACTGCTCCCAACTGGTGCCCCTGGATGGATCCTGGATTTTCACTTGTTGAAAGGGTGGGGGGATGTCATTGATGGACCCTGTTACCAGGACCCAGCTCTGCCTGCTAGAGGACGTTCAGTGAGGACAGTGGGTACTTTGGAGTTGGTGTCAGCTTCTGGCTAATCTCTCTGCTGATGGCAAACCATTCCTTCCCTACAGGCTAACACCTGTAGCATTTCAGGCCTGGATCACAAAATCAGTGCCACAAACAATCAGCAAATACTGCTCTATGTGTGGAGAGCATTTTCTCTCTCTTGCTCCCTTTCTGTCTGTTCACATTCCTTACTTGCTTTTATTTCTAATGATTTTCTTCTTTTTTCCCTGCAAAACCTCTGACTGGAAAGTTCCAGGGACAGCAGCCCAACCTCATGATCAATCTGTGAGCATGCTGGGGGAAAAGAGTTGATAGATGTTGTCATTTGTATGTATAAGCCTCATCCCCTACTCTACTTTATCTGGGTTTTCCAAAACAAGACAGAGGGTGCTGAAAGGATGGAATGCTATGATAAAATAATGTACTGCTGTTCAAAGTAGCATATTCTATGATTTCTCTCCCTCCTCCAAACAGGAACATAAATTATGTTGCTGGTTACATTATCACTGCACACTGCAATCAGGCATTCATAAGATTCAAATCCACTGAAGTCATAAACAGTCTTTGAGCTAGTGCATCCAAGAAAGTCCAAAAAGTATTATGCAGGACTTGGTTTTCTGGTTTTGCAACATAGTTTGGTCCTTTGGAAAATGGGGTCAGGAGAAAGCAAGCTGAATTGAAGATTAAAAAAAATTAGCATATATTAGTATGCTTGAGTTGCTTCTACATCTATTTTAACATCATTTTCTACATACCCCCTTGCCATGATTCAAACTTCATCTCTTGTCTCTGACAAAGTCCTTGGTATTCATTCTTAATACAACAGAATGTTACTGTTACATAATATTTATAGTGAGCCTTCCTAAATCCTCTAAATTAGCTAAACTATGCAAAAATTCAAGCTATGCATCAAGGACCAAGCACAACAGCTTTCAATTGTGGGAAAGAGTGAGAAGTTTAACTCTCAGTTTCCTGGATTTGTCAAGCTTAATCCTAACCCAGAACACTTATTTTAATGCATTTCTCTGCGTTTGGGGAAATTAAGGACCATTTGTCTCTATTGCATGTGCACACAAAGCCAATTTCAATGTCTCCAACTATCATATATAATACACCAAAAAGATTCATTTGCAGTCTATGTTGTCCTTGTCTGGGCATATCACACTTGTGCAGCAGATGCATGCTCATCAGATGTCTTGGTCTTTCCCCAGCATATCCCAAGGGTCCCTGATACATACTGATTCAATTTTCTAGTCAGAAATCATTGGACTGGATAAAATAGCTTGAAAATTACTGAAAAGTCAGAAAATGAGCCTGGCAGGAGCCTTAAGAATTCCCAGCCTCTGCAGAAAACAATAATCCAGGCCCCTCAAGATAGCTTCTCTTCTGCTCTATTCTTGAAGACCTCAGTGCTGGCAGTCACATCTTCTCTGTGTGTACATATGTACTTGCTCCATGCTGAAACTTTTCACATTCTCTGACCTAAATCTTCCTTGATACAATCTGATTTTATTCCCCCTTATCTGATTCATCATGTATCTAGAGACAATTTATTCCTTTCGTCTTTTCATCTTTACTTGAAAGCTATTATTTTGTCTTCTGCTTTATCTTTTCTTCCTTGTGATATACAAGTTCAAGTCTTCTAATCTTTTCTTATAGGTCATGTTTCCTGGATCTATGTTGCTCCACTCTGCCGTATCGCCAACTGTTCCACATATCAAATACTGAACATCTTCACTTGCCTTAGACAGGACAGCCCCCCTAAAACATTCTGGCATTACCCATCTTGTGTGCCTAAGTCACAATAAAGGGGCAGATGGCATGGAGCAGAATGTATTTGCTTTTTTTGCAGATACAGGCTGACAAGGCAATGCTTTTCTTCTGCCAGGGTACTTGACCTAAGGAGAGATTACAGCAGCAGCAATGCATCAACTCACTTCCTGCCTTGCTGTTTTGATCAACCCTAAGCCATGATTCTGTAGGTCTAATTTTAAACTTTCAGGGATTTTTTTGCCTATATATACATATAAGCATATCTCTCTCTCTATATGTGTATATATATGTGTGTGTGTGTATATACATATTTAATGCATACAATCACACACATATACACATATCTCAGTATATGTACGTGCATGTATATGCAGTTTTATATATAAGCCGTGTGTATACATCCGGCAAGCAATTCTTCCTTCACTTCCCTTAGTGGAATGTGGAAGGAAACACAACTTCATTCACCCTAAAAGAGCCTGTGCAGCACAGGGCAGATGCCTCTAGTCAGCAGATTGTTTCTGCCTGGAGGAAATTGAGGAAATTTTACACTAAAGGGCAGGGAACTTTACTGGACCTTTTGATGATCTCCTTCTGTAATGTCACGGAATCTTGTTAGCACAAAGACAATAAAGCAGGCTTGTTTAAATAACCCATTACTGTTCATCTCTTATTCAGACCACATCACCAAATAAATGACTGCTGTGTCTTTTTTTTCATCAATCCCTCTTTGTTTCAGACTGCCACAGAGGTTTTCCGGATTAACTCACAAGTAAATTAACTAGTTCCTGCTGAACGGGCCACACTCAACAGCATACCCACACAGAAAAATTGCATACCTGACAGGGACTGAGAATCTGTTCCTTGTTGAGCAGGGCTAAACCCAAGGTGCAGTTGTGTGAATATTATTGTTGAAGTATATATCAAGTGATTGGAAATTCTGCATGCATATACTGTTCTTCACTGATATGTGGAGGTGGTGAATGAGTAGGTTTTGAGTGTGAGACAGTTTTTCTAAATTTATCTCTATATTTCACGTGAATTGAGCCAAAAGGTGATCAGCTGAGTTGGGCTGAGCCCTCTTGGAAGACTGGTGTTGCTGAATGGGCCAGGCTCTTCCTCTTCTTCCTTCTCCTCTCTGTTCTCACCTTGCTCTGACCTCGCGGGGAGATGATTCAACTCCCTGAATCAGCAGAAAACTAAGGGAAAAAACAGGATAGGGTTTTGCTGGCTTAGTGAGCTGCCCTGGGTCACCCTGGGGCCATCCCACTAGAATTGTTCCTTCCAGTCCACAGTCATCAGCCAGGGCTTTCTAGAGCTTTTGTGCACCACCTTATTACATTCCAGAAGTTGACCAAGACACCATCCCAAAACACATTAATATTAAATGGCTTCTCCATTTCCTTATCCATTTGATAATATTCCCCTGGAAAGCACAGCTGAAATTATCATGGTGGCAACAGAGGAGGATGGGCTTTTGGGAGAAAGATTCTGAGCAGAAGTCCAATTTTGCCTTCCTCAATCAGCTTTTGGAGAAACATATATCCCAGGGGGGCTCAGGGCTAAGGGCTCATGCACAGCACTAAACAAACCCTAGTTATGAGCACTTCTGCCACCCGAGTGGTATTATCAAAGGCTGGGGGAAGATGATTAGACCCAAAATCCTAAAATACAGATATTTTACCTAAAATAACCCATAAAAAAAACCCCGACAAAAACCCCCAACCAAAACAAACACAAACCAAAATGAAGCAAAACATACAAACAAAAAACAAAACAAGAAAAGATTATTTTTTTTAAATTGGATTTCCCATTAGGAGATGTGCTAATTCATTGAAGTGATAATATGGAAATGCATTCCTCAGTTGTGATAAATATATACCAGCTCTAGATTTTGTTATCAGTTTTCAGTTGTACTATACTAATTCTAAATGGAAAATTTGTCTTAAAACTATGACATAGATTAAACCCTTTTGGGTACTTTGATAAAAAGTACCAGTATTATTTATTGTAGTTTGTTATTTATTGGAAAAAAATAGAAAATTTAGGACAAATGAAAATATACCTATATTTGGAGAAATAGCAACTGAAATGCACAGAAATAATCTGGAATATTACTCATTTATGAAAGCAAATAAATCTTTACTGATATGTTTAGACAAGCAAGACTAAACCCCCAGTTTTTCACTGGAAGCAGAAAAGCATCTGGAAATTTATTTGTCTGGTTAAGTTACATATATTTCACCAGCCTATATGTGGCATCCTTCTTGGAAAAGTGAGGAACCTATCTCTTGAAGTCAGGGAAATTATTCTGTTAGAAAAGAGACAAAAATTAGACCTGAAACTCTGAAAAACCAACTAATAACATTCTGCTGCCAAGGTCTGGCACTGTAACAGAAAGCTTGGAAGTATTTGTGTGTGTGTCTGTGTGTGTGTGTGTGTTATCATTTTTGTGCTATTCTGGAGCTTCCGTTTCTATATTTGGTTGGAATATTTGTATCAAAACAATTGAAATTCACATTTTGGAACAGCAGAATCTGTTTATGTTCATTTTATATTTGCTGTGTCTCTTTGTGGCTCTTCAGTCCCTGCTGCAGTAGTCCCTTTGAAGTTCAGCTGTATTTTACTTCATCTTATTTCTTATTATTATGTGGTTTTTCTTCCTTTAAAAGGACCAAGGCAACTGCAAAAGAGAAAGATGATTCAGCAGACAGCTGCTGATATCAGCAGAATCATAGTTCAAAGATGTGAGGCTGGGCAGCAAAATTATTTCTCATCTTGCATTCCAGAGAGCAAGTTAATTTTCTTCTTCTCCTCAGTGTATAATCCAACAGCAATGAGCAGATTTGACATTCTGAACAGCCAGACCAGTATGGATGATACAGAAACTCCCTGACCCATCTCCCCTTGCTGAGCCACAGAGGCACTGAGCCTTGGCTGAGGTTCTGGGAGTCAGATCAGTTCTTTCATTGCGCATTTATATTCCATGCTCCTTGAATTTCTGCATTCAAAACACTATAACATCAAGTGGGAAAAAAAAAAATTTAAAATGTTCTACCCTAATCTTTATTTTCCAGCACGGAAATGGAAGCAGGGAAGTCAGAAACTTTGCAGGCTTGCCAAAGTGTTTCAGGAGATGCCGTATTTCCTCCATTTTTAATGATGCACTTAGAAGAGGGAATTTTTCAAGTCTTGAGTTTACACAGCTGATAAGGTCCAGCTATGATAACATCCTCTTCATGAGGTGTCACCCAGGGCACAGACAGTCCCTTAGGCACTGGTATCACAGAACTGTTGCAATTTCATCTCTGTGAAGCTCTGGGAACCCAGGTAGATCTGGAATGAATAGAATGTACCCCTAGTGCTTTCCTTACTGCTAAAAACAAAGGTTCATACTTCAGAGAAGTTCATAATGCCTGTTTTGCCACTGGCAGAAAATGTTCTGTGACCACATAGTTCCTCCTGCAGCCTTGTTTTCTGCACAAGAGCCCCGCACAACAAGTAAAATAAGAATGCTTCCTACAGGTTTTAAACCAGAGGGATTGTGAGGAAGGATTTTGTGTTGCATTGAGATCTCAGGTCAGGAACTAGTAGCAGCTTTTTTTAGCAGTGTGCCATGGGAATGCTCAGCTAACAGAAATGTGCCCCTAGGACCTGCTGACATGTCTGGAAAGAAGGGGCAGTGTGGCATTGCACAGAGCCAGCGAGAGATCATAGCCCTGCACAAAGTTGGCATCAACACACACAGTACTGTCAATTTCTGCACTGATGTGAAACTTCTTTTCTAGGGATTGGCACTCAGTGCCACCACATTCATGCATAAGGCAAATGTCAAAAGCTTTTCTCCTGGAGCAGCAAGTGCTTACCTAAGGATTGCATTCTTTTTCCCTTTCACATAAACCAGCTTGAAAGCATCAAATTTAAAGAAGGAGAAGGAACAAAACATTTTTTCAAATTGCCCTGCAGAGCAAAAAAATGCCATTACAAAACCATACACAAAGTTCATTGTTCAGGAAGAAAAGTACTTTTATTCCTAACTGTTACTGCTCTCTCTGGGAAAAATGTCCTTTAGTTTATACTTTATATCTTAAAGATATGATCCTAACAAATACTGTTCACTCCTACATGCTTTAGATGTAATTCTAGTCTCCCTGAAATCAATGACAAAACATCCTTCAGTGCAGCCAAAATTTCTTTCTGTAATTATAACTACAGTTTATTCCCTGTCTCAAGTGTAAGTTTCTCTCTGCATGACACTGGCATACTCCTTCCCTCTGGCTCCTAACATATTAAATTTCCTACTTGTTTTTACAAATGTATAGCCAATGGTTTCCAGAACTTCATTCCTAGAACACCAACTTACACACAATTTGTCTAAACCAGTTAAAATATTCAGTGTCCCCACTGGCCTGAGGATGATAAATGGGATGTCTGTTCCTCATATTTCTTTCCCTAGGAAGCTCTAGAAACTCCATTTATGTGAACAGAAATCCACTACCAGAGGTTAACCAAGAGAAACTTGTCTGGTAAGTGATACTTCTGTGCATTTGCTGATGCAGTCAATTAAAGTAATAACCTAATATCCATGTGTTGGCAATATTTCAAAATATTTCCTTTTCCCATGCACAATTGACTAGAGAATCTGGAAGCAACACCAACATGAACATTACAGATGTTTTTTCTACATATCTGGCAGAGAGGCATCTAATCATTGCTGATTAAAACTATAAGCCAACTTATTATTATCTCTAACTGCACCCCAAACATAACAGGATACGTTTCTGACATGCCCCTGCTCCAAGTCATGCAGGCACTGAATGGCCTTAGGATTTGCTCAGTGGGAACAGTTTCAACTGCAGAGAGCACAATGATTCGACTGCTGCCCTGTGCCTGCTTATGAGCAGCACAGCCTGCTTCTAAAAGAATGACATTTGAATGATGCAGTAAATAAAATTTGCTTTATCTCCATTACAGCCCTGCTATAAAGATGTTTTAAAGACAAAAAAAATCATTCTTACAGTGCAATTTGGTGGATTCAGCCTGGAATTTGGGCCACCAGCTCTCTAGCTTCATTCCTTCATGCTTCATCTGCCCAATTATCAAATCCCCTGTTGTACAAAGACACAATTCAGCTGTTCTGAGGGCTTAACTGTGCCCTCAGATACAGGGATGTGCAGTGCTCTGCATCTTGTAACATCAAAATGCACAACAGCCAGTTTTCACTGTGTACATCCCTGTCTGAGGACTGAAGTAAACAAGTAAACATGATCTGAAAGATCATTTAAGGAGACAAACATGCATTTAGATGCACTGAACTGCTGACCACATCAAACCAGGAACATACACCAAAACAATACTGAAACATGAATGCTGGGAGAACAATTGCTCTCATTTACTTTTACTCTCCTCTCAGAGCAAGTATTCTGTATGTGCAAGTGCACTGTAACCTAGACTTCTGTTCAACTTCCTGAATATTTGACATTCTATTTTTCAATTTCTTTCCCAGCTATTCCTTTTCCATTGAAAGATTTATGTCAAGGCCTTACATCTACATCAACTATCTTCCTGCTAGTTTATCTCTCTGATTATCAGTCACTTCTGAGAAAATCTCTATGATCTAAGATGTTTTATGTATGCTTGCAGCTTTATCACATGTTGCAAAGGAGGATTCTGCTTTGTGATCGAATGACCAACAGATTGATGCTGAGAAAATGTTTAAAGATAAATGCTGCAGAAAAAGAGGCTTCAGGTAAATCTCCATTGCAGAATGATGCACAAAAAGCTGCTTTTGATCATTCAGAGCCACAGGTTTTTTCATTCTTTCCAGAGGTCTATGGCATACTGCACATTTTTCTATGAAGAATATTAGAGGTATCACTATAATTCAAATCACTCACAGGAATGGACTGAGGCCAGCCAAAGGATATTTTCTGGCCATTAGAAAAGAAGTCCTACTGTAAGTCCTACTTTCTGCCATCACAGAGCCCAAAAATAGCATAACCAGTTCTAGCTTGTGCCCAAGGCAGTGACATGGATCACTTGACAGCCAAGGGTTGAGTGTCAGCTGAGAAAGTGGGATTGTCTGTCACATTGGTACCTTCTCCAAGAGACCCATGCCAGTAGGGAAGAGAACTCACTGCCTTGGCATTCTCTCTGTAGGTAGACATGAGGTTTCCAAAGGAGGGCCCATCTCAAGGTGCTGCACAAACTTGGCACCCCATCTCCTTTAGGAACCTCCAATTTCAATAAAATGGGAGATTTGTCCTCTCCCCCAGGTTCAGAGTGAAAGGAGGCAGGAACTGCCAAGATGACATCAGAGCACTTAGGATGCAAGTCTGCAGTGCCCTGTGAAGGGTAATGTCTGTCCTTCTGCCCCATGTGCATATTTCCCTTAATGGAATCAAACATGGATAAAATGTTCATGAATGGTAAAGGTGGGAATATTTGGCTATTAACAAGTAAGGAGAGGTCTTCATTCTTTGTTAAGCTTTTTGAAATACTTCACCCCATAAAGCATTGTAATTAAGTCATGATGTGAAACCAACAGGCTCAGAGGTATCTTCACCCTGATGAAACTGCTAGACTTTTGTAGCCTGTTTAGCAGGGGAGTGCATGAGCAGACTGATTTTGTAAAAGCAGCCTTCATTTTTACTGATAAGCTGAGCTGTCAGAATTCATTTCACACACAGATAAAATCAAAACGCAGATCTCTGCAGGAATAAATACTTATGCAGACAAGGTGTTGCTTTGCTATGACTACTACTCAAAAATATGCCAGGTATGAATTTGAGAAAAAAGATCCCTTTAAAAAGTAAATGAAAAGTTATGGACATGTGGCACTGGAACCTTCTTAAAAGATTGCATGAAAGACTTCATCATTTCAGAAGCACTGAGTTTTTCCTTGAAGCAAAGTGAGAGGTTGCTAGGCTCCTGAGAGAATAAATAAAAAGGAGATGTTCATTTTTCATTCTCAGTAAAATATTGATGAAGAGCCTTTGTCAAAATCTATTTGGCAAACTGTTTGGTGTATCTTGAACTACTACATTTTATGTTTCTGGACATGAAGAACATAATCTTTCAAGATGCTCCAAAATAATAGTTGTAGTGAGAAAAGGATATTGAAGTTTGGTTTATTACAGTCCACTAGGTAATAAAACTGTCAGTGTTTCATTTGGACAATTTTACTGAGTGGAATAAAAAGTCATAAAGGTCAGCGCTTTTCACGCTGTTTAAAGATGCTTACCAACCATTTTCTGATTTTACCGGTTTTTTGCCTTCATTATCACAAAAATTATCACCTGGAGAGGGTTGCAGACTTACAATTATTAGCATTTTCTGTTTGGTTTAAAAGGACTAAATGGTAGGTCAGTGTTCCAGACAAAGACAAATTAATTTTTTTTTAAAAGAGATGTTAGTTGTCTTCAGAGTGGTGCAAGTATACTAATGATTGAACTCTATCTGTATCTGATGAACACAAGGTGGGTAAGTAGGACAGAGAGGTGAGTCTTCATGATGAGGGGGGGAAAGCAGAACCAGAACCAGAAAAAAATATCATTTCAGATTCCTGAGGTACTCAGATACAAGGGAATTCCATCTGTATCCCTATGCAGCACTACCATGACATATGTTCATATAAGTATGCATATGAGTACAGCCATTTGAAGAGATTGTTGCCCTCATTGTATCTCACTGTTAAAAAGAAGAAAAAGAGCTCCCTACCTTCAGACCAGCCTTTCCAAGCCCCTGGGGCTGCAGCCCAGCTTAGAGCTTAGGAAACTCTGCAGCTGGCCAGAAGGTTTAGTGAGCTATACTCCTGACAATCTCAGTCATTTGTGCATTTGTTCTCTCTTTCACTCGAGGTTCAGAAATGGGGAGTCCTGGGGACTTTTGTACCAAAGCCCTTTGTGCAAGTCTCACCTCAGTACTGCTCCCAGGTCGTCGTGAGCAGCCGGCTGTCAACCAGCAGAGGCAGACAGTTTGATTTGGGTCCCTGGCTGAGAGGCAAAAGCACTGTGAATAGAAGAATAGTAACGTGCTCCTTTGCAATTAGGTATTTGTGTGAAGAAAAACCTCATTTGTGAGAATGATCATGAATAGAGAATAAAAGGAGGTATGAACACGATCACACTGAACAGCTGCTCAGAGCTGGAACAAATGTTGGTGAATACTCATTTGCAGTATTCTTCTAGATCTGGATTTTCTTTTCTCCCTTCAAATATGGGCTCTGCTTGAGTGGCTTAGCAAAATAAAGACAGATGGCAATGGATTATCTCTAACACTTCATTAATTGCAGTGCAGCCATTACGGTATTTCTAAAGCACTCACCAGAGCTTTGCCTGATGATTTCCTTTTAACTGAGTCACATGCCACTTAGTGAGTAGGGACCTAATAAGAAATTGTGACTTATTAATTAAGAATGCCTGTGTTAGTCATAACAGCGTATAAATACATTAGCAAATTTCATGGCTGAAAATATTGTGTATTTAAGATAACTTTTTCAGTGTAAAATACGAAATCATAAATTCTTGCAAAGGCATGGCTGCCTTATAGTGCCTTGCAGTCATGGCACAGATAGTGAACGGAATCAAGCCAGATTTTAGAGCCTAATTCACTCTGATGCCATTCAGCTTTCAAAATTAGGAGCCTAATTTCCTTTTTCAAAATTGGCTTAGGAGCATACAGCCAAACTGAGAGATGATTCAAAGCCTAAAGATTCAGATAACATGCAGTGAAATTACTAATGCTACCAGGTAGTTAGATCTAATGACCACAGAGACTATCTGGAAATCTGGTCATATTCCCTTCTGCTTATAAAAATGTGATTCATTCAATCCTGGAATCAAAGTAATAGCAGGTTAATTAAGTAACCTGCAGATAAGTGACAACACATATCTAATTTTTTAATTTTCTTTTAGATAAGCAGTAGTTTAAAATACATGTGAAGAAATGTCTGTTGAACAATTTTGACTACATTTGTTTAAAAATACAGTTGACATAATGCACAGAAAGTGAAAAGAATATAACCATAAAGGATCTCTCATTTCTGATAGAAAACAGTTTTAAGTACTAACCCAGAGGCATATACCTAAAACACTATATGTATTTTAAAACCCTGTCATGCACAGTTCAGTGGAATTATCGAAGTTCGCAGACATCCATCCAGTGAAAAGCTGGCTGTCTGCAGCCTCAGTGCTGTCCTGATCTCCTGCCACAGGTTTCCACAGGCAGCAGATCCTGTGGCACAGCAACAGTAAGTGCCCAGCCACACTGGCAGTAAATCACCTTGTCCCATGCATATAGGGGTTTACCTCCAACCTTATTCCAGAAGGAGTAGCAGCTCATTTTTCTGTACTGCTCTGAAGAAATTTCCATCCTTTCCCTCCCTTTCAACAGTTGCACCAGTCCAACAAACTCAGCATAGGCTAAAGAGAAAATATTCATCCTGCCAAGTGTATATTTGGTTTAATGCTAGAGCAGAGAGGTTTTACCTCTATGTACAAGACAATCAAGTCTGGCACAGGAACAGTTTGATCCTGTTGTTGAAGAGAAAAGGGCAAACAAAAGGGGGATCAGAAAGAATAACAGAAATAATTTGTGCTATGGAAAGTCTAACGTAGATACTGAAATCTGAGGGGCTCAACCTGAATTTGGCTAAGCAGTGATCCAGTTACAGTCTAATAGGGCCAACATAAGAAAAGGATTACTGGCTGTGGCTGTCTCTTTAATTTTGCAAAGAGAGAATAAGACAAGAAAGACAAAACAACAACAACAACAAAAAAAAGCTGAAATAGGAGCAGAAGCTAAACAAAATCAAACCAGAAATAGCACATTCCTAGCAGCAAGGGCGGATAATTAGCTACTGGAACAGTGTGCCACTGTATGTGATGAAGACACTAAGTTTTCATAGCAAGGTCAGAGCTGTTTCCTCTGTCCAAACACAAGTTTTGATCTCAATGCAGGAATGACTGAGGTTTTTTCTGACGTGTTGTCCTGAACATTGGACCATATGATTTTTAAAATTCCTTTTGTTCTATCACACTATTTATGGACTACATGATCTTGGTATACCAGGTTGGCAAAAGCATGCAAGTGATGCTATGTTGACTCTTTGTTCTACTTTTGTTGCTATTTATTAAGAGGGTTCTCAAAAGTCTGAGTAAGTGCCAGAATGCCCTCAGTCTCTCCACAGCTGAGTTAGAGGGTGGAATGCAGCTCTGCCTCCCAGGGGGTGTCCCCTGCCTCCTCAGGAGGAGTCTGCTGCCCTGGTTTGGACACTGCAGCTCACCCTGCAGGGCATGGGAAGTGCCAGCTGCCTCAGGTGAGATTCAGAACAGACAGCACACCCAGTGGTCAGCGATCTAGACTTTCCCTTGGACAATGCTGAGAGACGTTTGTTTTCCCTCTGTTTGGTCTAGTTTTGAGATGCAAGGGAGTAACCAGCGTTACCTCTGGACTCAAAGAAGAAAACCTGCCCTTAAATTAGAAAGCCAGGGTCACCCTGGCCCTTAATACCAAAGAAACTGTCAGTTCTGCTCCCCTTCAGCAATTCCCTGTCAGGGAACACTTGGCCAATGACAGGTATTCGTACCCTGAAACGTGAGTTCACACCCATCCCGGTTTAGACAACAGGTAACACTGTGAATGTGAGCACTTTCCAAAACCTGCACTGAATACAAAGGGTGACAAGTCCAGTGAACTATGAAAAGGAAAATAAATTTGAAATATATGAAGTTTGGCTTTGGCTTACAATGGGACTAGAATTAAAAGATAAGTGAATTTTAAAACACATCAATAGAACAAATGAATCTTTCCTCTCTAATGGTGCATCATTTCATCCCTTTTCTTCAATCTAGGATTTTCAATCATCAGCTGTTCTTTATCATAGTGTTCAAATCACATCTTAAAAGTCCTGTTTCAAGTGGGTCTTTGTGGCCTTTTAACTACAGTTTATTCATATCCCATTAGTTTTAATTGTACATATGCAATTTTTGCAAAATCTTCTCAAGGCAAAGATTTCAAAACACGTGTTTTGAAAACAATGAGTAACAATGATAAGTAGCAATGATTACTTCTGATAATGCTGGGAAAAGGGTGAAGGTTAACAACTTATTCAAAGCAGAGACATAGAAGTGTCTAATTTTGTAGCAGCACAAGGCTACTCTTCTGAGGTCAGCATTCAGAGGTTGGTCTCATGCTGATCTTTTGATGGAAAAATTCTTTTTTTATTTATGTCTGAACAAGCACAAAGAAGACATGTTAACAGTAACTTTTCATAGAAATTCAAGGGAGATCTTAAAAATAATTTTTAGGTGTTTTAGGGGTAAAATTATGAGCAACTATATTAGTCACTCTGTATCATTCTTTCCTTTTTAATGTTCAAGCAATATATGAGTTCAGGAATTGTGACACCAAAAATGCTGTCCAACCTGTGCCCAGCTGATGTTTCAATATGGTATTTAAGAACTTCTCAGTAAGTGCAAGTGGGCTAGCTGTCCCTCATCATTGTGTCTTCTCCTGATCCAGTAAAGGTTAGCCCATGCATGAGATTTTCTAGATATTTTGCAAAACTGTTCTCATTATTTATATTCACTTCAAAATTATTTTTAAATTCCTGATTCCATTGACTTTCTGTTGCAGGGAGTTCCACTTTGCATGGCAATTTTTCCACCATTCTTTCCTGAACTTTCTGTTTTCCTCTCTCCAGTGCTGTTTGTATTTTAGACAGGGAGGCACACTTGGTTACAGCATTATACCTTCTGCAGAGTTTATCATCCCATTCTTATCTCTGCAGCATATCCTGTCTTTTATTGACTGCATTCAGCAGAGCCCTAATGGCACTATGGTGAGAACCAGTCCTCCCTGCTGGCCTGATAAGGTTAATTGAGAATTCTCCAACGTTTGGGTAGTTCATAGTTTTCTCATCAACAGGCATGTTGATGAGAAATTCATTTACCATCATTCATCTGGGTAACTGAGGTCTGAATTCCTCCTCAGCCCTCTGGTTCTTCTAAGTCACCTTGACTCATCTTTTCCACAGAGATCATCCCTCCTTCCAAGTCACACATGAGTGTATATAATAAGCACTACATACCTAAACAAGCTGATGTATCATATCCTAATCTTAACCATTCTCTTTATCACAGCTTCTCCACCTGGCCTTCTTTTTGAAAACAGGTCACAGGAGGCTACAGAGGAAAACAGCCAACTTTGCTGAGGACCACACCGAGTCACCAGCACTCCACAGCACAAGTCAGCCTGAAAGGAGCCAACAATGAGCAACACAGACTTAAAGCAATGTAAGGTGTTACCTGTTATCATAAAGAGCTACTTCACAACATCATTATGCCCCCAGTTTACACCATAGCTATTGACAAATAAGCAAAAAACCCGCCATGCACTACTAAAGATGTCTTCAGATGCTTTGTAGAGTCTGAATGTGGGATTGATGTTGATAATATTATATGTTGTCTACATCCATCTGATTTGATAAAATGCCAGGAAGCAGTGTCATAGAAACATTATTTAAATCTCTGGCATGAAAGCTATTTCAACCTTTATCAGGAATTTCATAACATTAAAAAATGCATTATTATTTTTCTCACAGCACTGAAACTTTACTGGTATTTTGCAAGGTCTGTGGTTTCTGTTCAAGTATAAAACAGCTAGCTCATATTTTCCTCTTAACTAATGCTGACCTTAAATTGCATCCTGCACTATTGACTTGGGAAACCTACCTTTAACCTTTCATATGGAATAAAGCTCCTGGGAATCATAGCAGATAGTTTTACACAGAAATCTAATTGACTAAGGAACAGGCCTCATTTTCCAGAACAAACAGCATTCAGAAATAAACCAGCTATGAATCTGAGTGTATGCAAGATGAAGATAAGTCTTTATAGAATAGTCAATAATAGAGCTATTGCTGTACTACTGTTATGAAGGATGGGGAAAAAGTTTAATTAAAAAATGCTCAGAGACATTTGAACATTTAAACATTTTCAGTGTACATCAAAGTTTAGTAAATTCCCTGTTACTTTTAATCTTTTTGGATACAAGGGCATTTTCTACTTTCATCTTTTCCTTTTTCCAGATGCATGAATTTTGGAGGATTGCTATGCACAAGAGCTGCAGATCCACTGGAGAAGGGAAGTTTGTTCTCCCAGGAGTTTCAATCCAATTTTTCACATTAAAGTTGTGATAAAGTACAGTCATATTTAAAAACTACTGGAACTGTATTAATTACAGTGCCTGGGCTGTTGGGTTTGTGATGGATGATCTGTGCTAGAGATGCAGAAGCTGTTCCTAGTCTGGGTGGTGTTTTGTACAGAGCTTTACGCCAGAGCAATTGATCCACTCACACTGAGCTTACTCCTGCTTTCTTTGGCAGAGAAGCCCTAATTTTCATCTGAATAACAGCAGCTCAGTTTAGGCACCTCAAGACAGCGAGTTGAGGAGTCTGGCATGGTCCCTGCTGCAAGGCAGAGTATTTGGGGCAGTCAGTCAGCACTTATTCTCACTCCTGCCTTCTCCCTCCCTTGCAGTCTGACACCTGGGTCCTTCCAGCATGACTGGGGAGCTGTGCAGTGGCTGAGCTGTGAAATACCCAATTGCTGTCATACTGCCTGCCCACACCAGCAAAGGGTATGAACCTATCAGGGATGTCTGAATGCAGAGTACTTTCAAAATAACAAACCCATATGAACAGATTGAGTTTATTACAAGATTTTTTTAATACACAAGAATGAAAATTGTCTTTTTGTCTCAGGAAACTGCTGAGGTTTGTTTAAAAGACATTTCTCTCACCCAAACCAAGTCAAACAGTGAGACAGGAAAATTTTCTCAACTTGGCCATTGTAAATTATAAAAAAGAATGGAAATTATTGAAACCCTTCAGCACAAAAGTGTTTCATTTTTATTTGAACATTGTAGAATTCTTCTCTCTTTTCTGCAACTTAAAATAGTTTGTTGAAATAACAGCCATCATAGAATGAGCAGTCTGAATTCTTTGGTTTGGAAATTGAACTCATTTTGTTGAATTCATAATGTTTTTGTGAAACCAAATCCCAAACAAGAAATGCACTAAAATTGGGGGTTTTTTTCATGAATACATATGAATCTTCAGAGTAAAAGCTTTGGATATGAAATAAATGGAATTTCTCTCTGCACTTTGAGAGAAACTTACCATTTCTCACATCTTCCTTTTGTAAATATCAGAGAGCTCCAACATTTATAACAACGTGATTAAATCTGTTATTTTTTATCTGGATAAATATTTCAGCACTGCTATAGGCTGCAATGTCAATGTTTTTTTCTCAGTATAGGAACAACTTGTCCTTGGGAACCTCTTTTCCTCATTTTTATAAGCTTGTACAGATACGCTTAAACCAGACACATTAGGAAATGTGTCGTCAGTGCATTTCATGACTGTAGCAGTTTTACTACTATTATATTTGATTAGGCTGCTTTAGTCATTCCAGTTATCTTCTTCAAGGTCAAAAAAAAACCAGTCCTGCAACAGCTGTTTTCAGAGTGCTTGTCCTGTGTACTAACTCATACCCTCCCAATAACATGAGGTTGAATAAAGTAATTAACTGCAACTAAACAAAATGGTGATATATTATAACTACAGCATGAGGAAAAAAAAGTTGTTACTTCCTGTAAATGTAAAGAGAGGTGATTTTCAATAAATTGAAGGGGAAAAATGGCACCATTCCCAGTTTTTCAAGGCTGTATGTATAAGGATCCATTTATCACCTTAGTGACAAGTTCTGGAACTCCTGTCATTAATGCTGAAGCAAAACACATTTGAATGTCATGTCAATAAATCATTTGCCAACTAGAGGGTTGAAGGGTTTTACAGTTGTTAATCTGGCTGATCTGGGAATAGAATTTGCACACAATTTCCTTTCATTACCAGGAACAAAATAAATCCAGATTATTACAATCATGGAATAAAAGAGGGAGCCTCAGTTTCAAAGATTATTTAAAATGCAGAACATATACAAAACAACATTGTGATGTGTTT
Source organism: Thryothorus ludovicianus (assembly GCA_013397245.1). Classification (NCBI taxonomy): domain Eukaryota; kingdom Metazoa; phylum Chordata; class Aves; order Passeriformes; family Certhiidae; genus Thryothorus; species Thryothorus ludovicianus. The sequence goes on along the minus strand of VZTB01014636.1, from coordinate 569,255 downwards.
GTTTTACTTATTCTGGCATACCATGTTAAAGAGTGTGTAAAACCCAATTGTTTCCCAATTACTTGGTTGAAAACTGATCACATTTTTTGTACTCAGATTGATTGTACTGTGTTTTGTCAAGAACCAGGCAAAACAAATGGGCACTGAAGCACAATCTGAAAATGAGCTAATCAAAGCAATTTTGTGCAAATGGCAGGGAAGCACTGCAGACGTGCAAGCCTGAAGGTCAACATCTGTCAGCAGTTCACCCTGTCCTATCAAATGGAGGTCAAATATCAGCATCTCGCCTGACTGTAACCGTGTCAGTGACTCAGAAAGGGCATATGTGATGGGATCTCTCGAGCATCCACATTCTGGCTCTTTAGTCATTGCTATATTAGTTTATGCTCCATTTATGTCTTTCAGTGGATATAATGCAACTTCACACAGTGGAAGGTACCATCAGAGCAATGAGGCAGAATGCAAAAGGCTTTTTCAACAAACATTTTTATAACACTTGCATTCTAATAAAAAGCAACAATCACAAAAATCTTCAAAATGTGAGAGATGCAAAATCCTTTCCCACCTCTACCTTAATGAAATTAATCTCTTGTATTCTTGGAGTCCGGAAAAGTTTGTTCAAAACAAGAATTGTCCACACAGAATTCTTTCTGTTTTGAAATTTAATGTGTAATAAGCCAATAGGTCAAAATGGAAGCATGGTGAATAGAGAAAGAAAAATGTGTGAATGCCTGTAGAACAATGCTAGGGCTGTGTGGTAGTGCTGGTGAGACACATAAGCTCAGTTCTGGAGGTGTTGTCTGTCATTTACAAATCTCTTGAGCAATTCCACTTTTTTTCAAGCCATCAAAGCACAAATGGGCACATACTATCCAATAAAGAAAGAGACAGTCAATCTCTATACCATAGATACCCCATAAATTCTGGAGTTTGCAATCCAGGTAGAAGGGAGGTTCAACACTCTTGTGTCAGCTCTCTTCTAAGGCAAAACTTCAACACAGGATGTTGATCTTGAATTAGCGCATGATATAGTAAATATACAAATCACCATGGAGTTGTAGGGTAGTATAGATGAGTGATATATGCCAGCCTTATAAAGGAAAAGGTTTGGAAAAAAGTGGATTCCCCAAAGTTAGCATATTAGGCTTGATTATATAGCTCACTTAGTTAAAAAAGACCAAAAATTCAAATGTATAAATGGCTTCTGAGTATTTATGAATAGCCTCACTGTTGTACAGAGGAATAGATTGGGAACTAGAAAAATATCAGAGTACCAACCAAGTTCTTTTGACACTCTTTCACTTTCACCCAAGGCTGTCACAGAAGGAAAGTGTCCACTCCAGCCAAAGTGGCATGTTGTTCAGGGGCTGACCACAATTCAAGCATAAGCAAGGATTGTTCTTCCCCATGAAAGACAGAGGCAGCTAGAAGACACAAAATAAAGTGTCTCCTAGAGCATCTGGATCTACTGAAGAGCATGGAGTTACCACCCCCCTTGGATTGTTCTCTTTGCTCTTCATGCACGTGTTCTGCTTTGCTGGCCACGATGGGGAGCAGTTTTGACATCCCATTTGTCAGTGAAAGGAGAGAGCTTTCCCCTTGAAACTGGCAGCTTCTTAGGTTTAGTTTCTCAAGCTCGTGAAATGAGGGAAATTTATCAGTTCAGAATCATAGAATATATTGATTGGAAGGGACACATCAGAATCATCAAATCCAGCTCGTGGCCCTGTGTAGGACACACCAAGAATCACATCACATGCCCGAAAGTGTTGTTCAAATGAAATACTCTAAAAATAGGACCTCCTTAATTACTAATTCATGAAACCTTCAGAGAGGGGAGTATGCCAGTATCTTATGAATAAACATATTACATATGTTAATTACTTTATTGGTATATTATTTTTATTAAGAGAGCATATGAAAGAACAATGACTCTTGAGGGAACAATTAAATGGGAAGTAAGTTGTTAATAGCTTTAACAGATAGTTTAACATACCTTTGATAGCAAAAGATGCTTCAGAAATGTAGTAAGTAGTTCTTGTGCTGATTTCTTAATACTTCTTTTGCCATGGAGATCATTGAAAAGTTCCTGTTGTGCTATACAGAGATTAGACTGTACATAATAGTCCTAACTGAAACTTCAGTTATGCGCTTGCAAGATGAAAGGTTATTGTGGACTTTCAAAAATATAGCAGGAAACAGGTTCTTCAGCACTAAACAAAATTTAACTTGTGGTACTGGAAGTATCTTAATTCTAGAAAATTAACAGGTTTTGTCCTAAATTGTACTCAATGAGTACATTCTTGAATAGATCGGCATAATGTGGATTTCATTGAACTGCCTGCAATTACAGGTAGTGTCTCTTTGAGTTAATTCTTATAGTAAGGAAAATTCTGAGAAAAGCTGTCATTTTAAATGTTTACTGCAATTGGTATCCAAGGGGATGTTAATGATTTGAAAAGTATAAATGCTCATTTTGAGAGAGTAGTTAAGTTGCATATAAAAGCATGCTTGACTTTTGAGAGAAAATTTACTTCCACTTCTCCAAGAGAAAAAACAGGTGGAAGAGCCCCTGGCACAATTTTTATTTTCAAGCCAAGGTCCAGATCCATGAGTTTAACAGTAGGCAAAATAATTTCCCCAAGATAAATTGCTTTTAATTTGGGGAAATATAATAGCATCACCAGTGGTGGTTTAAAATGAATGTAGGATGTATTTAATCACTAGAAGGTACAGTCTTTGGTTTCCTTGTTTCAAGAGTAAAAACCAGACTCATAATCTCATTTATCTAGCTGCATCCACCCTCCTATAGCTCTGCCCAGGAATGCCAGTGCCCAAGCAGTCAGTTCAGGATGCTGGGAGCAGGGGTTGGAAGGGAACTGTTAATTAAGCAATTAAGTCTGGGGAAGGAAGGCTTGCTGAGGAGACCTTGTAGAGGTACACAAGGTCTGGGTGTATATTCACAGACGTCCATGAGCCAGATGGTGGATGTGTAGGAGAACTGTGGAAGTGGAGTTAGCCCCTGCTGTTGGCCTCGGGCTTGCCCGAAGGTGCTTCTGCAAGTGGCAAGCAGATTGAAGGCAGGACAGATGCAGTGGCAGGCAGCCCTGGAGAGGCACAGAGCATTTTAAAAGGATCTACATTTAGCTAAAAGCTTTTTGAAAGACACTTAGTGCGATGCTTCTCACCCAGCTGTAATGACCCTTGGCAGGTGGGTGTTCACTGCTTAGGTTTTCATTTTAGGCTCTCTGTCAAAAAAGAGACAGAATAGTCAGTCTTAAGCAGCAGTTCATCTGATCTATTTTAATGTGCTGCTAAGGAGGGGTTGAGTTGCCCAGAACTGCACATTTCTGGTCAGATAAATTTGTCAAATGGGCTAGTGAAACCTGTTTTTATTCACAGTTTTGGGAAGAAGAGATTTCTGAGGAATATCCCAGCATGGAAGGAGTGTGGATGGCTGTGGGTTGATTTCATTTCAGTTGCTCTGACCATTATTTAAGCCTGTGCTGAGTATTGCATGAATGTCATGCTCAATGATGATAGAAAGTGTCAGATTCCCCATGTGTGGTGCACAGATGGTCCACAGTGACCCCAATTGTGTATTTAATGTGCACAGAGACCACTTGTACCACATGTATGCAGGAGATTTGAAGCCTTCCAAAAACATCAGTCTTGTTGCACACATGGTGAAAAGTTGATCCTTACATAGCAGGAACTTGTGACGAAGAAACTATTCCAGCTTGATCCTTTGTTATCCATAAATCCCAGTCAAATGTATACATTCCTTACACGCCACCATTCCCTTTTGGAGAGCCAAGGGAAGGTGTGTGGGGCAGACACTGGACAGCCCCACCATGCCTGTCACTGGGAGAACAATCCCTCAGATGGATCAGTGAGCTAAACTTCCATGACTGCAGACACTTGGTGGAGCAGAGCTGTGGCACTGCAGGAGAAATATTTTGAGGGTCGATTTAATCCAGGCTCCCAAGAAAGAACAAACTGAAAATTGTATAGGAATCCTACAATGAAATTTCACCTCATAGATGTCCCAAAAGTAACCGCATCTTTAGAAAGGTCTGCCGGTATAATTGAATTTAAATGTATTTTCTGCTAACTAATCGATTTTTAGTATCTAAATCTGGCTGCTTTTCCTTGGTTCAGCTAATATTTTTCACCAGTTCCGAGAAAAATAAATCAAGGCATGATATTTTATATACAGTGCTACTATTTTATTCATAGTTCATAAGAAGGCCTGTATTTTTAATAAAATGATAGTTTCAAGCAATGTTTCAACTAGCTATCATTGATACTGTGCTACCAAAAGATTTTCTGTTTTCTAGAGATTTGTGCAGTTTGGGCAATGCATGCAGTGTGAAACCTGCAAATATTCTTGACTTGTTCTTGTTTAAATTATACCCAATTCCAGAATTTTGGGCCATCAGATGTTGTATGGCATGTTAATGCATGGCTATAAGGCATTAATTGGTTCTCCTCTGAAACTCTACATGCTGTTTTGGCAAAACTCTAGAAGACTAGAGTTTTAAAAACAGTTTATTAAATTATAGTTGTGTAAGCTTCTTCATCCTAAAGACAGTTGCGCACTTCAGTGAGTTTTGCCCGTGTGTATGACTAGATTTAGAAGTGAGAAGTAAAGAAATCTTCACTGATCAGCTAAAGGGTTGGAGCACTTTCTGGACCTGAAAAGTCTGAATTTGATATTTTCTCCCAGTATAAAGGCACTTCAGGAGACCGCTTTAGCTACTCCTCTAGATAATATGAAATGATGCAGGAAGAAAACTGTTAAAGATAAGTTAGGTAACTGTTAGTTAGGTACCTATTAAGTTAGGTTTTATGCAAATTCCTTAAAGACTTATTGAAAAAAGGCAAAAAACTCTTGGTCAGTCAGGGAAGTGGACCTTAGCTTTCCTGAAAAAGGGAGAACAGAAACTAAATTTATCACTTTATTCTGTATATGGTTTTCAGAGCTATATCAGTGTCTTCTATTACTTTTGTTAAAATTGCCCTCATTGAAAATTAGGTGTTTTTATTTTGGCTTGCTTTGTTCTTCAGTGTGAAAACGGGGAATGAATTTTTCTCATTTTGGTTAAAACAGTTCATTTTACTAATTTGATTTCAGAAGGTCAAAAATGTTACCAAATTTATTCAAGGAAACCAGAAAAATTATTTATCCACTCAATCTTCTAGCTGAAAAGGATGAGAGAAAAAAAAAAAAAAACAGGAGTTATTTAATAATGAATCCTGCCAGATTTATGTACAGGATTGTAGGATGTATTTGTAACAGCAGTAGCCTTGAATGGAGTGAGTCTTTACACTCATGTGTTTCTTTAAGTTTTCTCTTTAGGGTTTCTTGCTGCCGGTGTGAATAACATGAGGAAGCTGCAATTCAACTTACAGTGTCCAGAGATAAGGGAAGGATTTTTATTTAACTTTTTTTTTTTTTTGAATGAGAGTGGCTGAAAAGTCTGTATTGAGTAGAGATTGAAGAGCTGTAGCCATGGAAACCAGGCTGATGCTGGTCTCTTTGTCTAAAGGAATCAAACCTCTCAAAACTCCCAGAAGCATCTTTATAAGAGCAACAGTAGCAGAATTGACAACAGGAAGAAAAGCTATTGATGCCCTGCCAGTAGAAACTGGGAATGTCAGGGTTAGGGAAGACTGTGACAATGATTTAGCAAGAAATATATAGTGTGTACAAGAAAATTCCACCAAAACCCTCCCAAAATTCTAAAAGCTGAAAAAGACTCTGTGTACCAGCTGTTGGGAGCATGGGTTTGAGTGTAGGAGGGAATGACTCAGTCCTCAATTAAGTGAGTTTTGTGGGTATGAGTGTCACTTGCACGTGCACAGATGGAACAGGGGCCCCAGCTCAGAAAACAGTCAGCAGCTTTTAACCCCTGCATTGAAAAACTAACTGCATTACATTTTTCCCCCTATGTGATAGAAACAGAGAACTTTGGCATCACACACAGCTCTTCTTCAAAAATATGGATACCCAAGATCTGAATACAGTATCACCACAGGAATGTCTGCTCTGTCAAAAACTGAGAAATTCCAAGCAGCACATTGTCCACCATCATAGCAAGAGGGAAAATAGCTTCAGAACTGTTTTGGGAGAAGAGGATCTGAAGGCAGATGGCATTTGGCCAGGGAGTCTGCTCCCAGGGCGCTGATCTTGGAGCACTGTCCTCAGTGCTTTCCCCTGCACCAGATGACACACACCAGCAATCCTCTCCACGTGTGAGAAGTCAACACTTTTCCTTAATACTCATCTTCCCAAAGTCCAGAGTTGCTCCTGAGCTAGCAGCAAGCACAGATCAAGGTATTTAAAGATGGGAACATAAATCCAAAGTTCCCTGCTAAAAGCTGCAGTGGTCTGGTCGGCGCAGAGGCTGAGCTTCTGATTTCACAGATGAAAGGGACTATCTCTGCTGCACAGAGCTGTGCTGACTCCCATCCAACACACTCAGAGTATGCAGAACTCAGCTTTTTGTGCTCTTCTTCAACGGTGCACCACGAGAGAAAATCCCCTGGTTTGCTCCCAGCTCATACCTTATGTAATATTTAAACGTAGCAATAGGATACCTGGAAGAAAAAGATCCAAATTTATACATGTCCTATTCTGTAAAACACACTAAAACCTCAGGAGCTGCATCTGCAGCCTAACAGGCATTCATCCAGCCAGACATCTAATAGTTTTTAATGCAAATCAATAGAAGAGATTCTGGGAAGTGACCTTGAGAGCTATTGTCTCAGTGTGATATATATTTTAAAGCAGTGGGAGATTCTGATGCTTTAATGCAGTAGTTTTTGGAAAAGGATATGTGGAAAGGTAGTGAAGATCTGATAGTGTGGCATTTGTTGCAGAAAGGTATAGAAAATGGGGTAACTTCTGGAAGGAGAAAAATGGTGAAAATCCGAAAGACTGAGCCAAGCTGTTTCAGCTGCCCTGAGAGCTTCTCTGTGTGTTTGTTGAACACTCATTTTATGATCAATTCATGAAACTTTCCTTCCCTGATGAAGGGGTAGGTATTTATCATCACAGCAAAATTTTGAACATTTATTCACTGTTATGGGAAATACAGTTTTCAAATGTTTAAAAGAGTAAAGAAGTTGCTTTTAACTATAAAGAAAAGTTTCTTTCCATAGTAAGCTTAAAATTTATTATGTTATATAAATGCTATTCAATATTCCAAGTACTCCTCCTATGCTGCCTGGTTTTTTAAGGATATATCCGTTTTTTAGCTCCAAACATATATTATGTCTTTTTTTCCTCTTCTATATGCAGTTGGACCTTTTGGTTTGGCATCAGACAAAATACAATTAGACTTTGAAGGGTTTGAACCACTGTTAATGCCATAATGGCTTGCAGTAGTTTCTGTGAAGGAACACCAAGCCATTTTTTATCAATAAACGCTCTATGACATATGTTTCTACATTTCAACATCCATTTATTTATACCTTTATTTCTGAGGAAGTCAGTATTCATTAAAAGGAATATATTTTTGAAATGTATCGTTATGGTAAGGCATTTTTCACGTGAGGTAGAGAAGAAATTTCAAGAATTTTCATTCCCAGGTGTTAGTATAAGGAGATTTCACGTTTTTTTAGCATACTCTATATTTTATCTGTGAACTTCCACAAAAGTCAGAAGACTAATTCCTCAGTCTGCAGAATAAAGTTAATGCCTCAGCTAAAAATATTTTAAAACCTGAAAAATCTGCTTAAATAAAGCATCTTGCAAGATATATTTCTTGAAATGATTTCTTTTGTATCCTGAAAGCAAACTGAATGCAATAAACCACTAAGCTAGCTTAAAGCACAGTTTGAGTGGAACAATTGTTTGTGTGCTTAATTGCAAGTATATGAGGTGTGCAATTCCCGTATCTACAGTGAGGTCACCCACAAGTCTGAACACAAACAAGTGTTTAAGTACTTTGTTGGATCAAGTCTCTAAGAAAATTACTGTTGCAACAGAAAAATTAAAGTCTCACTGATGGGGTTTGACTGCAGGAAATTTAGCATAGGTAATATCACTTGCAGAAACCCTTTGTGGCACCTTGTACAAGGACAGACAAACAGCAATGTATTTTCTTCTTGCTTTGAAATGCAACAAACGTGTCTCTTGCCCTCCTTTTGACTTGTAAATATCAGAAGTCAAAAGCATGCTCTGACTAGTTTTGGGGTTGCTTTGGGTTTTTTTGTTCTTAATGGTTGAGTCTAATATAAAGTAATTTTTATGTGTTTAGAGGATTGAAATGAAAGAAGGAATACAACAAAAAAAGAAGGAAGAAAAAACTTGCTTGGAGAGGGAAGACTACCACTAAAAAGAGAGATGAAGAGAAATCTTAAGTATTTTCTAGAGAGAGATGAGGACAGTAGAGGGAACGAAGTATTGTCAGATGAGATATTGTCAGATAGAATCTGCAAAGAATCTTAAAAATGAGGGTGAGGAAATCTGAATTCTGTGAGCAAGATCTATGGGGGCTGGGGTGAGTGAGCCTTAGGTTGGCTAAAATTTATTTGAAATGGCATCCCTTGTAGAGTTTAAAAAAGAAGGGTGATAGGAAGTGGTTAATGCTAGTTATGAGAGGATCAGTGTTAGTTATTTTTTATCACATACCCACTAAAGAAGGGCTGCTGTTTTGAATATTCCAGATTAAGCAAAAAGTATTAATGAAAGTCTTAATGTGAAGAGAATGAAGTGAGAAAGATCGAACCTAATACTGGTGATAGAGCAATGGGGGAGGGAAGGCATTTTAGGGAGAAGTAAGAGAAGTTCCATTTAAGAGCTGCTTGACCTTGAGAAACAACAGGAGATCCAAGAGAGAGTACTAGAGAAACAGATATAGATACAACATGCTCAGAGAAAAAAAAAAAGAGGTTTTGGATTTGAGGGTCAGAGGTACTGAGGTGAGAAAGAGAATGAGAATAAGCCATGCTACAGGCAAGGCATGATGAACAATACAGGGTGGGAATCTGGAGATGCTCAGGGAGCCACTGAAGCCCCTAGAGAGGCTTCATCTTAGAAAATGCAGTCATTGAGTGACCACAGCTGAAAGCATAGGAAGCATATTTTTATGGAGTGGGGAGGGAGGGGAGTGCTATCAAAATCTCAGTCTTCTTCTCCAGAATGAGACATGCATTGAAGAAAAAGTAAAAGAAGCATGATTTGGGAAAAGGAGGAGACAAGAGGAATAAAGAGAGCAAATTATGTCAGGATCAGATGTTAGTGAGGGAGAAAATGACAGAAATGAAAATGAGAGAACTGGAATTTGAGGCCACTGCTATAAAATCTGAAAGGACCAGAAACACTTTCTGAGATGGGCTATTTTAAACTTTCCTCCAAATAATTATACCATTGCAGAGTCATGATGTGTTCATCTGAAATGAAGGCTTTTTGTTCCATGTCCGGCATGGCATTCGGCGGGTATTAAATGGGATGCGTTGCAGTTCAGCTGCAGGTACAAAACCAATGATGCATTTCTTTGCTCGGGGCCTTCATTATGCTCTGTAAACAATCAGAATGGAGATTTATTCTCCTCTCACTGATTTCCTGCTCTCAGCTAAAAGCACGAGGGGCACGTTAGAAAGAAAGCACTAAGACACTGATTATCTGTTTCTCCAAGCCAAATTGGTTTAGTTTTCTCCAGGCCTCCTAGCAACAGCTTTATTATTATGGAGTAATTTCCCCCCAAATACTTCTAAAACATGTGTCAGATTAATGTTTCAGATAAGAAGAAAGTATATTCATTAACTTCCAGGGCCTGTCTACTGAAATATAAGGCTCAAATGAAACATGCAAGTATGGTTTCATTATGGTATGTTGACTTTTTCTTCTTGTTTATTTGTTTTGTTTTGTTTTTTGGTTTTTTGGGTTTTTTTACATTATTTAACAGTGAATGGTTAATGATGATCAATATACAATACATTTATTCCATAGATGAGAAAAAAATAATTCCTATTAGCAAATATTTTCCTGCAGTATTAGCATATTTCATGTTTCCTTTAATCTAGCTGTAGATATGAATCACTGCACACACATGCATCACTTTTGTTTACTTACAAACCTGCTGTACTGCATATTATGTTGGAAGTAAACATGCATATGAAGAATTTATTAAGTTCTACAGTAATTGCAGTTTCTGTTGTTTACGACTTTATGGCATTCATATTTCTTATGAATGAGAGAACTATGGTAAGTTAAGAGAACTGAATTAATCTCATAAATATGTATTCTTTGTTTCATGGTAAATTTTTCAGCAGTTGTTATGTTACTTAGATGCATATCTCCAAATAATCAATTTTTAAATCCCTAAGTAAAAGATTCATTATGCAGTCTCCTTTTCAAAATTAGCTTAAGCACCAAGAAGTTGGTGAGACTTGGGTTCACATGGCAGTTTCTGGAAAAAAAAAATTTCTTCAAGCCTCAAAAGACAATAAATTCTGTATGGATAAAAGATACACAATGGAGTACTTCTCTCACTTTCTGATTTTTCTACCATGGTATAATTGTGATTTTTCAGAAGGAAAAATATACTGTTTTGGTGGTTTCTCTTTCCTTAACCACAGGTGTAACCTTTCCAATATCTCTCTCTACAAAGGCTGAAAACTTGTTTTCCCTTTTCATTCTTTTTCTTTGCTGTGGGGTGTAACAGCAATAAGGTCTCTGGTGGGGCCAGCAGCTGGCTTCGTAGCCTCATTTTTGTTCAACCACACCATGAATTGCAAAGGACAGGTGCAAGCAGATTCTTGAGGACACAGGTTCAGCCAGTGCGGATGCGCTGTGCTGCCGGGGGAATGCGGGAAGGTCCTGAAGGGTTCTCTTAAGGGGCACACTCTTAGGAGAGAGGAAACAAAGAAGAGGAAATCAAAGTATCTGCAGTGTTTCCAGTGGACTTGACTAAAGAGGAAGAAACTGTTACATCCTTATTGCAGCACTCAGGTGCTTCCTGGGTAAAATGCAAAATGACAAAAGTCTCAACTGTAAAAGTCTTTTCGGCATTAGAAATCTTGCTGGCAATTACAGAACGTGCTTCCCTTGAGGGCAGAGTCAGTTGGTATCTGATCCACTGTATTCCTAGAGATGGTTGTTCTGTTCCTTCCTTGAAGAAAAACTCAGATGATATGCCAAGGCAGACCTAGACTTGTGAAGGAAAATGTACTCCGTAGGCCTCTTTGGTCAAGAGAAATTTAGCACCTTCTTATGGCTGAAATTAATTCAGATGGAGAGAGTTTCCATTACTCCATCTACTAGTGGCACATGTAAGTCAAATGACAAAGACTTAATATTAGAAATATGGAATATTTAAAGTTAGCAAGCATTCTTATACAGCCAATTTGCAAAATACTTTGAAGTTTTAAAAAATGAAATCATTCAAAATATCAAGATTAACACCTGGCAAGAAATTTGAGGGAATAAACAAAGGGAAAAAACAATTATGCTTTCAAAAAAAGTCACCTGAGGCCTAGGAAGATAGTTGCTTATAATACAAGATTTCTTATGAACAGTAGCAATTTGTAGCATAATGTAGGATTCAGACACGAGCAGTTCTAACTTCAGACTGTATTTTGAACATTGGTTATTTTTAACAAGGGTACATATTGAGTTTAACATGCTCCATATGTACAATACAAAACCAAAAATAATTTAAAAAGAGGATGTCTTAGCTTATTATCCATCTATTGAAATGTGTTTTATTCTTCTTATGAAGGAAACTAAGCACAATATACTCGACAGTTGTATGATATTTCCTGCCTGGTATATTTAAATTACTTTTAACAAAAGGAAGTAGATGTTGTTACAAAACAACCTCAAATTTAACAAAAAGGCAAAGGATAACAACATGTATTGTTCCCCTGACCCTTCACTCTGTGGGTACAAAACCAAGCTGTCCCTGGCTGGTTTAATGACCCTGCACAGTAATGCACATAGTATGAAGGGAAACAGCTTGGCACCTGAAAAACTCACACAACAAAGCCCCAAGTTTTCCAAGTGCAAGGGATTTTAGAGAGAAGAGATCCTTTTTTAGATCCCTTTTTGTTTTTTTCTTGTTTGTGAAAAAGCACTTGCTTTATATGGAGATTTTTATTACTTAAGGACCTAAGCTTGCTTCTGCATTATTGAAAATACATATTAGAGTATAGCAAACAAGCAATGATTTATTATGGAGTCAAGAGGATTAGCAACATGGTTTTGTCACTTTCTTTTATGAATAAAGCACATTATTAACAACTTTGCAAAACCAAATAAGGTTTTACAATATACCGAGTATATTTTATAATATATTGAAGCAGACAATAAATAAAAGTTGGAAACTTTAGTAGACAAGAATATTCATTTATGCTTCTCCTTGAAATCAACAATATCCAGCCTTCTTAATTATTTTAGTTATCTCTGAAGAAACTTCATTTAATGTAGAACTGAATCTATTTGAAGCTGAATATACATCTTGAATATATGCTTACATTTAAATTTGCAGCATTAGCGACATATAAATATTTCCCTAAAGGTTAATAGTGTTCTCTCCATGTTTTTTTAATAGATTATGAATATTAAATACACCTGGTCAAAAATCAGGAAATGCTTCAGTGGTAGCCAAAGTCTACTACTGAAAATATTAACTAAACACAAATTAAGTTGGAGGCACACCTGAAAAAGGATGTTTTATGTTTCTGAACTCAGATCATGCTTTTTATCTCTATTCAACATTGTAAAATTAGGAATTATGATTGCAAGTAAAATTCCACATATAGTTTGTGACAATATACCATTAAATATTGCACAGTGATTTTCCTGTAGCTGTGAATTGTATTAGGGCTCTTTCAGTGGGGTATAAAACACAAGAATTCAATCTTTCTTCACATGCACCAATAGTTCCCATCATTTCATTCACATAAAATCTCCTTGTTACTAGTGAAAAATGGCTGATGGGTAAAGTAGGATATATCCCAGTATATGGCACCTTTAATAAAACATCTGCCATTTGAACAACTGGGAATGACATCAGGAGTAATCTCAGAAACTCTGGAAAAGAAAGAATAAGTAATTCTTTTTTTAAAGTAAATACATTTATTTTAAAAATAAATAAAATTTTTATGGAAAAGTTTTTGTTGGAAATTACAATTTCAGATTCTGTAGCATAACTATAATGCTACACTATATCTTTGCAGAGTGCTGTTTTCCTCACAAAATATCTCCACCCTTTTATAGTCAGTTTGCACACCCTTTCAACAATAAATTTAGATGACACTGCCATTTGAACAAACATCTACATCATATCTGTTTGGTGTGAAATAAATACCTGCATTGCTGCACTCAGCAATTCATTAAGCAAGAAATAACTCCTTTCATTAATCTATTAAATAATAAGGTACTATACGCCTAGTTTTGTGTAGTGTCCTCTAGCCAAGATTTTCTGACAATTTACACACTTTATAATATAATTTTGCAGAGGGCCTGCAAAATGAGGAAATAACAGATATTTATTTAGTTCCTGGAACAGAGAAGCACAGAAAGGATGTTTTCAAAGGTGGTATCTCCGTTCCCAGCTGTGGAAAGGCAAATATTTGGAAGCTGTATAGCACCTGTGGCTGCTCTGGGAGTGGAGCTGAGTGCAGTCCCTACCCTGCCAAACCCAGTCTTGGCTCCATCCTTTTGTAAAAGCTTAATGTATGGCTTTTCTGCTGCAACTAAATCTTATAAGCAGCCAAGTACGGAAAAGAGGCAGTTGATGCTCCACTCCCTTAATACAATATTAAAATCCTGTTGTTATTTTTTTTAATGTGGATATACAATGTGTCTCTTCCAAAATCTATGCCATTTAAAAATGCTGATTTGCATACTTTTCTTGTTACTGTGTTCAGTAAATTGAAAAAGTGTGCTGACTGATGAGAAATTTTATCTGACAACTCTTCTGTGTAAAAGTGCTGTTTGAGAGTGATAATAAGACCAACCCCCCACAGGAGCTGATACTCTGCTTCAGCAACTGAGCTGTTCTGGAAGCCCCGTATGTCTCTCTCTTCTGTTTTTCTGATGTAAAATAGTTCCTTTTGGAAGACACTTCAATGACTTCAAGTATTTGTTGTCTGCTAGATTATACCTGCTCCTACTTTCAAAGAAAATAATTAGCAGTGTTGAATAAAGAACTCAGAAAAGTACATGCCATTTTATAGCTTATTGGTCTCATTGCCATTTCCAGTCTACAGATAATTATCAAAGAAAAGCAAAAAGTTTGAAGGAAAATACAGTCATGGGCTTCACTAGAAGCTCACAAGTTCATTCAAATGTCTTCCCTGGAATAAGTAATTTCTTGATGAAAAACTGCATTGTTCTTATGGGTGTTAATCATAATATTTGTTTCATGGTGTGACTGCATCAACATCCGAATTGCTTCTACGCTACACATACCCATCATCCCCTCTGATTCTGCTGTATATTCTAAATACCTCTACAGAATCTTTTTTACTTGCAAACCAGTGTCTCACAATCAATGGGACTTCATCACATGCCTGTTTTCCAAAAACCACATTTATTTAATAGCGTGCTGAAGTCATTATTGGCTTTGTGTAGGAATTCAGTTTAGAGTTTATAAACACTTCCTTCTTCTTTCTGATCTGTTACACTATGATTCCTTTCATCTCCAATTTTCCCCTTACTTTCTAGAAATTTTATATTAGTTTTGATCCATTTGTATGTCTATATTCTCTCTTTTAATAATCCCACTCCTTTTTATCTTTATCAGCTTATTTCTGCTTGCTTTTTCTCCTTGTCATGGTTATTCATTTCTCTCCTCTGTATTTGCACTCATCGCCCTTCCTTCCTTTCAAGCTAACAAATGTAGACTGTATTTACAGACTGGATTTTTTAAAGAATAACATATCAAAGTCAGACTACAAATATTACTTATGCCTGATGTCAGTTATTCACTGCTTGTCACTTCCAATGCACACATCACCAAAGAGCCTCCACTGACACTCTGGCCCAAAGTATAAAACCTCTACCATTACATTTCAAAAAATAACAAATCTTTTCATGTCTGAGCTGTCAAAAGAAGCTCTTGGAATAGCCAGCACAGACACAGTCACTACCCACACACACAATACAAGTATGATCAAATACCTACTAGCAGGAAGAGCTGATAACTCTGGGGGGTGGCAAGCCCTTTCTGAGCAGCTCCAATGCAGCAACAGGGATTGATTTTTTTTTTCCCTTTTTTTTTTCCAGTCTGCCCTTGCCAGGGATTTGATGCATTCTTCAGGGGGGCCTGGGAGGAGCAGTGCCTGGGATGCAGCTGTAGCTCAGCTGGAGGAACGCTGTGGGTGAGTGCCAGGGTGGCATTGCACATTTGGGGTCAGACAATGTATAAGGCCACATTGAGCTGCCTGTTGTGCTGCTTGCTGAAACCAAGTGAGAAAGAACAAGCAAGGCTTGGAAAGTGGGGTAGTTTCATGCTCTGCAGAACAGATTGAAAAAACCCCTCTCTCACACCACACCACAGAGGGACATGGATGCAACTCAACCTGTGCCCTGGTAGGATCCCACACCAGCTGGGGTGCAGAGGCAGGGAGAGAACCTTGCTGCCTGCTCTAAGCCAAAGTGGAAGTGAAACCTCTCATGCAATGTAAAACCATCAGTCTTGTGGACCCCTCTTGATGAAGACTATGAAAAAAATGGGAAAGAGCTGGTTCAGGGAAGCAATTCTTGCAGCTGAAGTTCTTGAGAAAGAGGCATCTGTTCCTTCGAGCAGAGAGCTTTACTGAAGAGGAGGAAAAACATAGCTGTAAAGGCATATGAGGTTTTATGTGCTAACCTTGTATTTTCAATTTGCCCATGACTTTTGCTTGTCACATTAGTGTATTACTGAAATTGCAAAGTAGTTCAGTACAAGCAGACTGCCCTCATACATAGAAAATTGTACAGATACAATAGATACCATGAAATAAACGTTATGATTAATTTATCTTTATTTTGATATATCCTAATTGTTTAAATGACAAGCTATTAATTTCTACATATAGCTCAGTTCATGCTCGTCTTTTAATATGCCTTCTTTTTTTCCTTAACTGTTCTCAAGTTTCTTGTAAAACTAACCCTCTTTTCTGAGGAAAACAACAAGTAACTATGTCTTTAAAAAAGACTAAATCAAGCTTTCTTTTAAACACCACTTTCTGGATTAATGATTTACCAATCCAAACCATGTTTAGTTCTTGAGAACTTAGTTTGTTGTTTTGCCATTTTCCTCCTGCTATTCTGAGCTAGTTCTGTACTGCACATAACACTTAAATAACGCAGAGACCCTGAAATCAGACCTCGCTGCTTTTGGATTTATTCACACTCAAACATCTACACTGCAACTCATCTGGCTTGGATGATACTCAGCCACATTCAGCAATTTTGACTCCTCTCAAATTTTCTAGCTCCTGGGATTTAAGGGAGAAAGCCATGCAGCAGGCAATGACTCCTGCTGTGTGCTACAGGATTGGCTAGATCTTTCTCATCTTCCCTTCTGATCCAGACTTCCCTGATAGCATCACTTCCCATGCTGGCTTGATGAGCTGAAGAGGAGAAATGCCTGCCCCAGTGCTTGAGAGCTCTGCAACATCCAGAGTGCTGCAGGCTGATGTGAGCACTGGAGTAGGGTGGGGGCTTTTTCCACGGATGAATTATGATCCGCAGTTTAGTGTCATCACATTTCCTATCTGTTACTGATTCTCTTGTTAGTGCCATTCCCTAATGTGGTCATGAGTATGTTCCTACATTCCTCTGGTACAATACTGAGAAATTTGATGCTCTGTGGTTTTAGTTTCTGTAATGAGAACAAGGCAGTTCTCCTCACGCACAAAATTTGTAATTATACAAGACTATATCCTGTTACTGGCAACTAATTAGAATTCTCTGTTGAAATGACATTACTTTATTACACATCATCAACAAAAAATGTCAAAACTACCATGATATTTGCTGTCATACAAAAAATGAGCCTATTCCTGTAAGTGAAAGCAACAAAATTAAAGCAATTTTAGTATCAGTATTTTAATATATTATATATTATAATTAATGTGATATGGTCAGAAGTTTTTCCATACAAAAATCACAAAAAGGGAATTCTCCCTCTAAAAAGAGCCAGTGACTATCAATTTTGTCCTCTGCATTTATTATGCAGATTAAATATAATTCAAAAAACATTAAATGTCAAAGGGTGGGGGGGGGGGTTGAACTCATACTATATAAGTTCATATTTTGCTCTATATCCTTAGAACACAGGGTACACACTATAACTAATTTACTCTCCTCCACCACTGAATAAGTGATATTATTATCATATTGCATACAATTAAACTGAGACAAGGAACTGAATTCTTTCTGGCCAGACAGTGAGTAAAATGCTGGCGATGGGTTGAGGGCACAGGGCTTTTTAGAGCAGGCTGAGTACCAGGATATCACACTGATTTCTCATTTATGTGCTAGGTTTGAATGTTTCTAAACTCAATAATTAGTATGTTTCTCATCAAGGATCTGTACGAGACATTGGTGAAATCAAGCCACAGTTGGCAAGGTACCTACCTGTTCCTTGACAATATTAAGACATTGGTAACACATAAAACTGATGTGAAGGTAGCATTCCCTTGGCAGCATACTAAATATGCTGCAAGACACATAACCAATGAGTATAATTTGCAAATGTGTATGGCGAATCAGTCTTGACAGTTTTGTTTACAAAGGCAGGCAGCTATTTGCTGATAAGAGATATGACATGCTATTCATCTTGCTGCTTCTAAGCCAAAGGGATTGCAACTAAGATAACAAACTGTTAGATTTGATTGTTGGAATGCTTATGCAATGTTAGTAATAAAGGGTGTTTAAAAGCATATCTCATTTGTTCTTGGGCAATCATATGGTATTTCTTATAATAATTTTCCTGGGACTCTTAAAAGGACAAGCTAATTAAAGAAATCTGTCTGGCTCAGCTTTAATGGGTCTGTGTTCTCTAAGTAGGTGTATGTAGGAAACAGGAGGAGACATGTCTTTATTTCTCTGCCTGCATGGGTTGAGGCAGGATGTCAAGTGACACAGTCACGGCCTCACATCTTTCAGTTCCTTCACTTTGGCTGGCGTTACCTCCACACACCTTCCAAAACTGGAAAATAAACAGTCCTAAAGATAGGACAAGGGTAATGGCTTTAAACTGAAAGAGGGTAGGTTTAGATTAGATAAGGAACAAATTCTTCACTATGAGGTGGTGAAACACTAGAACAGGTTCCAGTTCCCTGAAAATTTTTAAGACCAGGTTGGACTCGGCCCTGAGCAACCTTGTCTACTGGAAGATGTCCCTGCTTATGGCAGTGGAACTGGAACTGGATGACCTTGAGGGTCTCTTCCAACATAAACCATTAAATGATTCCAAGTACTGCTGAGACCTTCAAGAAGCTGAGGAGGAGGTTTCTGGCTTGCTTCTCCCTCTTGCTGAGCACCAGAAGAATGGGTCAGCATGACTAACATCTCTCCTTTGTATCAGCCCCTTGCTTCAAACAATACTGAGAAAACACTTTTCCCAGCACTCCTAAATACCTGCACCATTTATAGCCTGAGTAACACGTTGCTCACATGTTTTCTTACAGAGCTTACGATCAAAGTGAAAAAACCCCCAAACTTATATAATACTCTCCAGAGCAAATATGGGACTAGAGAACTCAGCCATGTTTTTGTGTAATATTGCTCACTGAGCTTTGTTGAATGTGTACGTGCAACTCAGTAATGTGCAGACATGGGCTGATCCAGCTCCTGTGGCTAAAGCTGTGTTTTGTCTGGCCATCTCACTCCTACCTCAGCAGGCACAACTGAGATGACAGCTGGATAGTCTGAGCAGGCAGACCAGGTTGACCATCAGAGATCCTGCACATGCCTCACTAATGGATTTAACCAAGGCCGAGTACACTAAAATACCTGGAGAGGGGTAGATGCTGCAGGTTACAGATTGGTCAGCTGAGCTTGTGGCTGACCCCAGCTCACATCTCCTGGTCAGTAGACTGGAGAGAATATTTACAACAATAAATAATATACACCCTTATAGGGGTGGGGGCAGCTAGGAAGGCTGCCACTCAGTACTTGAGTTTCTGTGGCTTATTCAGCCTGAGTGCTGCAGAAATTCAGGCAGCAGTCTGAATTTTTTAATGTATTTGAGCATTACACATAAGCCTACACAAGGAAGACATATCAAAACCCCAAACTTTCCACAGCAGGGATTTTCGAGCTAACAAGTGGAAAATGAATGGCTTTGTTCTCAGTCATTCTTACAGCTACAGGTGACTTTGTGAATAGCATATACTGTGCCAAACTTGAACTGAAATCCTCTTTGAATGCAAACAGGCCTTAGGTTTAGCAGCAGCTGTGAGATGGAGACTTACTATTAATGGCAGATTCAAGTAGCGTGAACAATAACGAGGCTCTGTTTAAGGTGGACACAGCTTGTCTGCATTAGAACTGGACCTTGAGAACCTGCCTTAATTAACACCATTTTAACTGGTGTCAGCTGTTTCTGAGTAAACCTATTGATTAGAGCAACAAATACTTTTTTCTTGGTCTTATAAGAATATGGATTTAGAAAGAGTTATGATCAATAGGTGGGGTTTTAATTTTTTTATCTCAAAACCTTTTGAAAGTTGTGAAATATTTTAATGGATTGAGAGGGTTAATGTATTCTTTAATAATCTGTTATTTGGAAAGCACAAAGAAGAAATCAGTCTGGAATGTGATAATTTTATGTTCATTTCCAGGGCTTCTTGACTTAGAGCCACACAACACAATTTCTTACGCATAATTTTTACTCATGCTTAGCAGCTTTATTGAGTGAATTTAATCAGGTACATGCATGTTTATAAAATTAGTTCCTTGTCTTAGATACAATTTATAAAACAGGGGTTATAGTGTTTTAAAATACAAAGGTTTGTGTAGGAGGATAATCATTTAATGTACCCTTAAACATCATCTTAAGGCCAGGGTGCTGGTTTCATTAGAGGGATCTGGCACGTGATAAAGGCCATGGGTGTTCATGACCAGCTCAAGGCTGCAGCTTGCCTTGCAGTGGGAGGACCTCTCACCACTGCTTCAATGGGTTGGTCATCTGTCTGAGGCTTCTGTCACTAGTCTTGACAGTGAGAATAAAGATCATATTTTAGTAGCTATATTAAAATGTGAGGCATTAATTGTATTATTCCATACTTCTTCCCAGAGGCAGCAGCTGTACAGTGTGGCATCATTTAATAAAGCTATCCATCATCTGATGCCTGGGTGTGAAAAACTTAACAGGTAGTAGTGTAAGAAATAACTCCATAGTTCTTGTTTTGTCAGAAAGGGAACAACAGAACTACTATACACACACCTAGGCTTTAGCACACATCTGTATACTGATCTGAAGTTAAAATATTGATAAGCCTCTGTTTTGACTAGGAATTTGATTGGGAAATTTTCTGACCAGAACAGGTCATCTAATTTCACATTACAGTTGCATTTACTTACTCCTCCCCTTACTACATACATCCAGTCTAAAGAATGAAGGGCACAAAGCACATCCTGTGAAAGCTGGCCACAAGAGGTGGGATGCCTGTGGATTGAACATGTGACAAACGACTATGCCATGGTGAGGCAGAGGCTCCATCCAGCACATCCTGCAGGGCTGATGGTTGTCTTCTGGCCCTAGTACGTAATGCAGCAAGCAGATCTCAACAGCACCTAGGATGTATCTTACACCTCTAGCACACTGGCTTTATTTAAGGCTGACTGATGTCTTAGGCAGGCTTCTTCATGCTTACTACACTGTTTTACATTTCAGACGTTTTACCCCCAAGCACACAATTTTTTAATTTTAAGATAAAACAAAAAAATTATTCTCCCACAACACAGCTACAGGAGTAAAGATTCAAATTCACATACTTTACATTCCCTTTTTCTGATGCAGCTATGCTAACACGTGCAGGAAGCAGAAGGTCCATGTGGGTAATGTGGAAGAGCTCACATGCCACAGGTTCTCCCCCTGGCTCACGTACCTTATGGACCATGCAGAAAACTTCTAGCAAATAGCTAGGGGAACCGATAAATCATCTCCTTCTTAGGAGCACAAGAATGCAACATGGTCTTGTACTAAACCTGAGGAGCTGGCTTAGCATCTAAAGTCCTGTGCTACTCTGCCCCTCTCAGTCTGGGAAACAGAACTCTGCATAGTGAGAGCTCCCAGGTGGGATCTTTTAACGGCTGGGGCTTAATGAACATTATGTGAAAAGACCTTTTCAAGGAAACTGCTTGGAGTTTACTCCTGGTTTTAACAACCCTAGGGTAGTCTAGTTTTGTTGCTGCCTTCTTAAAAGTCCACTTGTGGATATACAGTGACTGCTCATTTCACCTCGATGCAAACGACTAAAGTCTAATCATCCTTCAGAGGAGGCCTCATACAAGGGAATTTCTGTCAGTTTCTTCTAAGTTAGATGCGAATGAGGGGAAATTCTCCCCTTTCTACTGTTTTAACTGGCATGACAGAACTGCCTGTGTTGACCTCAAGTACCTGAAATGAATGACTAAATCGGTAAGCTGGGAGATTTATAGGATGAGTACTAAAGTACTGTAAAAAGAAAAAAAAAGCTTTGAGAAAGGAACCTTAATTAGATATGTACATCAATAGGCAAGTAAGTAGCTACGTTTCAAAGATCTGTGACCTACCACAGACAATGGGGCAAAGGTGTATCTGAAATTCGTTTTTCAATGCTTCTTGGTTGCTGCCAAGCACAGAATACTGAGATACCAATCTTCGCGATGCCATCTACCCTGAGCAATAAAAAACCCACCCTTAATTTAACAGGAGTCACCAGTCAGCTCCTAAGGCATAAACAGACAGCTGAAGCACCGCGCGTAGGCTGACTTCATGCTGGATGCCGAGCAGCGTTTGGCACAGGTGGAGGAGTTTTCATCACAGCCCCGAATTAACTCCGGTGAAGTTGCTCCGCGCCTGCCAGCGCCGGAGGAACAATCTCCGTGTAGGAGAAGCGCCCAGCGCGACACCCGCCGCGCTCCCCTCCCGGCGCCGCTCGGCCGAACAAAGGCGGCAGCGGCGGCTCCCCTTTGTGCGGCGCGGCCCGGGCAGGGGGCGAGCCCAGAGCCCGCCCGGAGCCCCGAGCTCCCCTCCCCGCCGGCCCGGCCCGGCTCGGCTCGGCAGCGCGTCG
>VZTB01014636.1:444535-546679 GCA_013397245.1 Thryothorus ludovicianus | reverse complement strand
CCCCGTGGGGTGAGTGCCGCGGGTGGTGCCCCACCGGCCGAGCCGGCTTCGCCCCCCGCCTCTGGGGCGGCGGCTCCAACCCCCAGCCCGCGAGCGGGTTCGCGGCGGAGCGGGTAGGGTGGTTTGGCTGCTCTGAAGTGCCTCGCTAAATGGCAGGGGAAAACATATGGCCTTGGAGAAAGCCGCTGGAAGCGATAGCTGTTGGACTCCTCCGAGCTATTTCCCCGAGTCGGTGCGTAGTGAGAACTTCCTCCCGGGATGCCCTTTCGGGGGGATGCGGGGCTGAGCACATGGCTGCCTCCCCTGGGTCTGCCCCGCGTCTGTCACAGCACTGCCTGCCAAGGGCCTGCCGGCGCCTGCTCTGCTTTCGGAGTGCTAATCTGACCTCAAGAAAACTTTAGCTGGGCGAGGGAAGGAGGCTGCTCCAAAAGGTAATTTACTTAAACCTGTTGGGGTTTTTTCTTGCTCGTCCTCCTTCCCTCGCTCAGGCTAGGCATCTGTGAAAAGGAGGGAAAGCGATGGGATTATTGGTGTCTAAGGGTCCAATATGTATGGCAGCTGATAGTGCAGAGAAGAAGGTCAAAACTTGCAAAGACTTGGTACTGGCAAATTAGCATCTCCAATGAATTGCGTTAGCATAACGCGGTAGCATTAGCTTTTTCAGCTTGAATTTTGTGGTCCTTTGCATGTTGATTATTCCTCGAGTTTAAAGTCTCTAGATACTCAGATATTTAAGGATGAAACATATTCTTTGTGCTTGCAATGACAATGTTGTTGCATTTTGTAAATACTTGTACTGTTTGTAAACCTGGTACTGATTTGTTGGATGCCTTTGCAAAGGTCACTTCATCTGATGCAGGCTTTTTTTAAACTTCTGTATTGACTTGATGTGGTACAGGGTCAGACTTGGTATTTATAATTTATTTCACATTTTTACTTGTGTGCTGTAAGAGCCATGCTTTATAAAGCAACTATTTCTTAGTTGTGCCTTAAAGCTTACTGGCAGATCTTGGTGTGTGGAGTATAGAAGGTGTGCAGCTTGATGGGCATCTAATTTTAAGTGTCCTACTTATTCATAAATGTTGAGAGCTCTAAAAGGGTCATTGTAATCCATACCTCATGTGCACTCAGCTGACTTAGAATTAACAGGATAAAACACTTTTGAGCACTTGTGGAGTGAAAGATAGGATGCTATTTCCTAGTGCGTGGCTAACAATGACTTGGTTTCTCAAGGTGTCTGGTGCCATGCTCCCCAGTCTGGAGGGTGGCAGAGCACCCACCCTGTTGCTGGAAAGGCTTGGCTCAAACTGGTGAGACTGGTCATGAGAGCTGAAGGCTCCAGCAGCCTGGAGGTGCTCCATGGGGAGATGAACATGATGGTGTTGGTGGCCAGGGGAGGTGGATGCAGAGGTCGCCATCAATCCTTCATGGACGGTGGGCAGCCCTTGCCATGGTGTGGGGCTGTTGGAGCTGACAGAGCTGTGTGCCCTCTCAGAGCCCCCATTTTGTGTGGGTTAGGAACTGAGCATGTAAGGTGATATTTCATGCTGCGGCACCGAGTTTCCCCTCTGGGTTTCAGGAGGCAGCAGGCAGGTGCCTGTGCGCTGCCGTGTAGGTGCAGGTGTACCAGGAATGTGGTGGTGAGTGTGATTTACTGCCTCGATGGGACTGATAGCCTGTGCCAGCAAGTTCACTCTGCTGCACTGGAGGCCTGGACTGCCTTCATGCCAGTGCATCCATGTTAAGCAAATTGTATCACAAGTTAAAGTTAAGAGGGAAACCGTGTTTTCCAGATTCATGTGATCATTCACTGTCACTTTGCCAGAGAGGCTCTTTCTATGTTCTGCTGTAGCAGTTGGCCACCTGCACCTTCCTTTTCTGCCCCTCTTAGGCTTGTGGTACCCATGCTGAAGATCCAGTTATTGCTGCACTTAATATAGGTGCACTCTTCCACTGGATGGGCGATGGTTTTCTGTTAAAGGTTCATGCATCTGTTTCCAAATCTGGAGGTCTAAAGTTGATTTAGTGAGGCGAAACTGAGTCAAATTATAGGACGCGACTTTGCAAACATGTTTTGACTGCTCGGAGCTACAGAGCTCATTTTGGATAGTGTGCTAATGTGTAAAGAGAAGGTGCTTCTCAAATGTGCTTTTGTATGTTTCTCTAGTGCTGACTAGTTAAGTTAAAAGTCAGTACACTGAATTATCATAGGGTAGATTTTGGCCATTAATTGTAGTGGAATGCAGAGTAAATGAAGGCTTATATTTACAGCCTGCCCAGAACTAGAGGGTGTATCTTTAAATTCTGGAACATCTCTGGGCTCTCACTGGCTGACAGTATGTCTTGTTTTCTGCTGCTAGATTACGGCTCCCTTCCATAAAGTCTTAAGGACATGTGTTGATCAGCCACAAGTTAATAATTTTGATTTAAACTGAGGGGTAAGTATATGTCAACTACGAAGTGTTTTATTTCAAGGAAGCTTTATTTTAGTAGGGCAATTTCTGAGAAGAACTAGTTTGTGTTGCCCACAGAGCTGAAGGCCTGTAGGAATTGGAGGTTTAAATTGAAAAAGAAAAAAAAAAAAAAAGCTTGGACTGTCTTAAGTGGAAGGTACAATAGCTGCTTGGAAACTGCATTTTAAGGAGGAGGAAAAGCTTGCCAAGTGGGGCTGTGGACCTTGCTGTGAGAATAAGATACTGCGAGTTACCAGAAAACCTAAAAGGAATGAAGTAAAGGAGGGGATTGATTGTTGGACAGCAGAAACTGCAGGGATAGCATGTGAACTGCCAAAAGGTAGAAGATGAAGAAATTTAAGATGAAGAGGGGGGGAAAAAAATAAAAAGAGCAGGAGAAGAGAGTTTGGCTATGATGTGAGGACCAGGCTGTATGAAAAATGCTTGATACCTCTAAAATTAGCAGTTCTTGTTTTAGCTGTTTAGTTTTAGATATGCATGAGGATTTGAATATGGGAGAGAAAGGGTGCCAAATGGAAATGACTAGAATAAATGTCTTATTGACTGTTCCCAGTTAAACTAAGTCTAAGGGTCTGTGCTTTTGGGCTCTAAAAGAGCTGGTGCAGGACACTGGAGCCAGGTTGAAAGATCAGATTGGGTGTTATCTGTTAGGCTGAAGGTAGCAGATGTGATAGCAAGATAGCAAAAGATATATAGTTCCATTTATTTTAAAAGGAGAAGAGAATGATATCTTCACACCTTTTACTCTGGTCACAATAGAATTCAAGGATTTAGAATAAATTTGGAATGGAAAAAGTAATTAAGTATGCAAAGCAAAGTGGAAAACAGGATAAAATGCATCATGTATTTGCCACAATTAGGTCACGGGAGACTGAAGTCATATTATTACTAATTAGATACTGAATGTCCTAGACAATAGGAGCAGAAGGCTTCAGTTTCATGTATATACACCAAAATAACTGAATTGGAAGTGTGAGGCTTAGCTAAAGGTGTCTCCTGAAGGAGAAATTATGAGTTTGCCTGCCTGAATAAAGGAATTATTCATGCTCTGCATCAGTATTAGTGGGGAGCTGGTCTCTTTACTTCACCATACTGGCTGAAATAACTATAGGAGAAGGATGATTGCTGATGAGGCAAAGTTGGGAAACATAGTCAGCACCGAGGTGGGTTGGATTATTACACAGGAAGAATTGAATGTCTATGATGACTGAAACAATAGGAATGACAGGAAGTTAAATAGCTCTGAAAGCAAAGTTATCTACTGAGTGATTATTAGCAGCACATCTGCTATCAGCTGGCAATTCATCCCTTAAAACAGGTTTGGAGGAAAAGGCCTGACTGTCATAGTCAAACAAGAATGAGTCTTATTTGATACCAACCACAAAATAGGAGCAAATGTGACGCTCAGGAAGAGCTCTTCCGTGAAGATAGACAAGTTGTTAGGCAAGGCATTAGGGTGACTTTGTGTCAAACACTGTACATAGTTCTGGGCACTTATGTACAGAAAATCTTAAATCCTAGTGGAACATATAGGTGAGTGTCCAAGATACAAAGATCATGTAGTGTGAATAGTCTGGGGTTAGATGAGAGACCAAAATTTTAACTACTTTGGCTTTTGTATCTTAATAATGGCAGAGAAAGGCGATAGCAGCTGCTTAGAAATTCCCTGGGGCAAATTCTTGGAGGAGAGGAAGGGTCATAAACTGAAGATTCATCTGTGATTTTGGATTAAAAAACTTGATGTACAGAAGGATAATTCGATGAATGAATACAAGAATGTTGTACGTGGGGAATTCAAAGGGAGTTTCCTTACTGTCAGATTTTGGATGCCTTCCTAGCTGCATGTATCCTGAGTCCCAGCTAAGTGTTGGACTTCGCACGTGACCATTCAGGAATTGAGCAGTTCAGGTAACTGAAGCTGCCGTATTTTATGCTTTGGTATTCACAGTTAATCAACAGAAATAAAAGTCACTTCAGTAAAGGAAGTGTGATGAGCAGAAGCACTAATTTTTGGGGAGCTTGTGTTGTCTAGTCACATGATGGTGGATGGAATTTATAGCAAGTAGAAACACTTATCTGTGACATTAGTAGCTGTTTTGTTCTCTTTTTAGTGCATAATGGAGTGGAATGGAGATTAACTCATAAAATATTGAAGATAACCACAAATTAATATATGTGGGACAGAAAATGCCTAAATGGACGTGCAGGCTGGAGGTCAGGTTTGCTGACTTGCACCCATAAATAAATAAAAGGGTTCTCCTGCCGAGTGAGTGCCCGTCTTTATCCTCTGCCTGATTTCATGCTCTCTGGACTTGGGAGTGTTTCGTGGCTGTGTCCTCCTGTTGGGCACTGTGTTCCTGGGAGTATGAGACTGCCTGGGGAAGGGCTTGGGCAGAGCCTTATGTGGTACTTGAAGCACAGAGCTGTTGAAAACCCATGGAGTGGGCTCCCAGCTGGGGCATTGTGTGCTTGTCTGTGGCTTTTGTACTTGTCTGTGGCTTTGTTTTGCAGTACCTGACCCAGGTATTAGAGCTGAGCTATGCAATCTAACCACTGGGAAGAAATTGAGGTATGAGGTGTGCCAGTTGAGACACGCTTTCTCTAGTGATAACGTTGAAGACTCGACTGGTACACAGTGAAGAGACGTGTGCCCCATTGAAAGTGGAAAGATGGCATGTGTGGTTTGAAAGCTATGCCATGTTGGCTCAGTTTGATCTTTGCTATAGCATCAGTCTCTGCTTAGAAGCTGTTTTGTGGCTGGTCTCTGTGTGCCCAGTGAAACTTCTGGAAGTTTTGAGATGAGTTTAAAAAGAAAAAAGAGTCACCTGTGTGAATGCATTCTGAGAAGAACCATTGAAAAAATAAGGTGCTCTGTGTGTTTGTACATCAAAGCAAGATCAATATCTTGATATTGCTTTATGACTGATATGAATTTATAAGGCAGGTGTCTTGCTTCCTTTAGAAATAATCCAGTTGCAAACTCCCTTACAGTGTAATTTATTAAAAATCTGAACTATTGAATTTTAGGTGTTTGCTCTAAATGCCTGTGTGTTTTTTGCTTTAAAGAGGAGCCATGTAACGAACTCAATGTATCAGCTTGCCCCATAGGAAGTAATTGTGATAAGATTGTGTGGAGCCATCAGAAGAATAATTAAACTATCCCAGGGAAAATTGAATTTATTGTCCTGGTAGCTTTTAGCATGCATTATTAGGCTGTTTGCTTACTGTTATTTTTCATTTACTACTATTGCCATATTATACAAGTGTTGGGTGTATAGTTAAAAAAGATGAGACTAGTGCTGTGCTGGGCATTATAACATCTTTCACTTGACAGCCTTCAAGTCCCAAATATTAATGGATGAGGTGGAAAAGTTATTTCATGTTTACAAGGGAGAGATTTAACATGAATTCAAGCAGTCTTTAGCAAATCAATGAGCAGAGCACTTGTCTTTTAATGCTTTACTGTGTTCTTTAAAAACAAAAATCACTCAAATAATTTCCTGTTACAATTTGAGGTCTTGGAAAAGTCGGCATTAAGAAATGGGAGGAAATGTTTTAAGACTTTATTGGACAGTGAAGATAATAATAGAGTCAAGTATTGTCTGAGTTGTCTCTTCATCCAGTGCCTCTCCACAGTATTAGACAAGTCTGTTTTAAGTAACCACCCAAATTCATGAGTGGACCCAGACATTTGGATTTGTAATGACCTTTGTGTGTTGTCCCTCTTTATTTGACAAGTTAGACTGTGCATGCTACTATTTGAGAGGTAGACAATCACAAGGAAACTGTTTCTCATGTATGCATGTGCACATGTAGATATATGCAGTTTAAATTAGGATGGAGGAGAGTCATTTAAGTTATGCTTGGGTAGAACACTCTTGAGACGATGGGGATGATGATAATATGCATTTTATTGGTACTTTATTTCATATCTATATAAAACTTAATGTTGCTGTGATGTGTTTGTCAATCTATTATCTGTCTCCCTGTCTAACTCCAGTGGGTTTAGACCATTTTTTAAAATCTTACTTAAGAACATTTTGTCACTTCTTATTCATCCACGTACTTCAAGATTATACTTTGAAAAATTCATATTTATTACTAACATTTGGAAATTGCTCATGTAAGTACAAGTAAGTAACGTGATACATTCCTTGTGCATGTTGTATTTAATTGCAAGGTTCTCATTATCTGTGTTTTGCCTTTCTGAGCTGCAATATTACTGAATTTTATTACTGTTAAGTTGTCCCAGTGTGTTGGTTTCTGTGTTGAATGATAATTGCAGCGAGCGTCAATCCTGAATGAATTTGAATTGTAGGCAACATGAATGGGACTTCTTGGTTTGTTTTTGCTCCATTTGGATAGATTATATTTTGTCACTGAAGATCCCTTGCGATCATCTCTCTACACAATAAAACTTGGTACAATTATGTGGGGACTTGCTGATAAATCAGGTAATTTTATTAATTAGTATCTGCTGATCAGAAACTAGAATCCTTAATGTGTGATTTCTGCAATGTGTTTGTACAAATGCTTGGGGAGTATTACAGATGTGAAGGTCTGCTTATTCAGATTTCCTGCAAGGCCTCCATACATGCTTCACTGAAGGGTGTTCTAGTTAATTTTGTCTTTATTGTTGCTGTGCTGTCTCCCTCTTGCACTGTTTTCTGTGCAAGTTTGGGGTTTATTCCTGTTTTAATATCGGGTTCTATTTCCTGCAAATGAAATGTTGCTTACTAGATTGAGCTTCAGAACTTCTAGCTGAAGTGAATCCCCCAAATCTTTGTGTATTTAAAACCACAGATTTCAGGTCTTTCCCCATCGTGCCCCTTTCTTTCTGTTTGATGGACTGTGAGAAAAAAGAGACACTGACTAATGAAACACAGCATATAGGAGTGGACAGTGTTGTCTTTAATTTAGAGAGAAATGTTGTTTTCCTCTGATCTTTGGTGTAGTCATTTGAGGTGTTCACTTGTGCCTAAAATAAGCAAATTTGCTTATTTAGAAAATAAATCTTGATTTGTTTTCTGATGACCTGTTTATTATTGCAAGTTTGTGCTATCACACAAATTTCTTTTAGGACTGAGAATTTTTTTTTTTTTTCCCCCTCTGTTTAATTGAAAGATGATCAGTATCATTTCTCTCTTCCTTCCCTCTCAATCTCCCTTAAACCAAAACAAACCCTTCAGGCCTTAAACAAAAGTGTCTTTGTTTTTACGTTTGTTTTATGAAATTGCTTGAATCCTTTGGGAAAAGCTTTCCTCTCACAGGAAGAGAGGAAAGAAACCCCCCACCCTTCTAAAGCCAAGACCAGCAAGCCTTCTACCAGACATGACATTGTTTTGCTATCTGAATAGTAGCAGATTGCATAAAAAAAGCAATTTCTCATCTTAATGAATGAAAAGTGCAATTGCAGAAATGCACACAAATAGACAAATGGTTTTCACTCAGCAAAGGTAAAATTGTTAGCATTCAGGGCAATAATTTGCTGTATGCATTTCTGGGAGTGTCTTTGCATTGTTGCTATCGGGAGTGAAATTTTAAATGGGTATTTCGTAGTTCTGAGAGGTGAGACCATCAGCTTCTCGTTGGCCTTTCTGATTTTATTGCATTTTTTTATGCTATTTATTCCTGAAAGTCTTTTGGTTCTATACTTTCATGCTGTGTCATGTTCTGATGCTGTGGCCCCAGTTGTGAAGCCATCCTGGCATATTAAGCAGTTGTGTGAAGCACCATGTCTTGACCTAGGAACATGGAAACTGGCAGCACACATTAGTTAAATGAGAGATTGAACTGGGAAGACAAAGAATTATGTGAAATATCACCCTGTGAGTTTGTCTACATGGGTTTTATCTGGAATATATGCTAAAGAACGGAAGTGCTGATGAGCTAAAACAAGATTATTGCAGCAGACTTTCTCCCAAACGTAATAGAAATGCAAAATTGAGTCAGTGGCCTACTATTCTTGATCACCTGTATTATTATGCAGGCTGGAAGGATCAAGGATGAAGAAAAATTTTCTGAGTAAATGCTGAATGTGAATGAAAAAATAAGGATGCCTCCCTTAACACCAGGAGGTAAGAGCTTATCTTCTGAAGAGTGAGAAAACAGATGCTGGGCTAAAAGAATTGATGCAGGACTGTCCTAGAGAACCTCTTTGTAAGCATTATATGGAGAATTAGGTGTATGGTGGCCTCCCTGGCTTCCAGTGGCACCTCACATCTTAAGCAGCTCTTGAATTTTGCTTGATATTCCCTCTGTTGGTGCCCTGCATTACTACTGTCCCCCTTTCTGTCCCCAGAGCCTGTGCTGTGTCAACTTCAGAGCTCATGCTGGGCTTCCATGTGTGTGCAGCCTCTGCAGTCATGGTGATTTGGATACTGTGCAGCCATGAAACAGCTGTGTCCTCATGACTGGCCAATCCATAGTGTCCTGGTGAAATCTACATGTCACTTCCTTACTTATATCTTAACCAGGTATACCTGCTTGTGCTTCCAGTGCCTGGGAACAGAACTGTGTGCTCTGCAGTGCCTTCTGGAGTAGCATCCAAACCTCTCATAAACACACATGTGCAGAGATGATTATATGGATGTTCATCTTATATCTGAAACATTTTTAAATGCTCTTCATGGAGACTAGACCAGAGAATTATAGGCTTTGGAGAGATAGAAGCTGAATTAACTTGTGCTTTGCTGGCTAAGCTGCATTAATGTTTTCATTACTTGGCCTAAAATGCAGTAGGCAAAAGCAGTAGGGAGAGGCCCTGGTCCCCCAGCTATGCTGAATTTAATAAAATACAGGATTTCTCCTTCTAAACTTTCATTATCCAAGAACCTCTATGAACTTATGAAGTGATGCTGTTTAGATTGCTGCAATCAACTCATTTGATTTCCATATTGCTTCTGGGTGACTGTTACTGAAAAGATTTTTTTATAAGGTGCCTTGCCCCAGTATGAAATCAGATCCTCACACTCCACCTCCTACGTATATTTTCTTAGATTGTGTGAGCTGTGTTACTGAGCCAGAGAGCAGAGAGGAATATTTGCCTCCTGTGCTGTTGTTGTGGTCAAGGCTAATCAAATGCTACTAGTGACAGTAAGGCTTGTTTTACTGATGAATGGCAGGATGATATATTTTGCTCAGAGGGGATCAACTTAGATGCTGAGTAGAAGAGCTGCCCACCCAGCAGATCCATGCTCACTCTGGCAGTACCTTTGCTTTTGAGTTTTCTGTGTGTCCAGAACATTTTCCCTGAAAATGCAGTTCCCTGCAGGTGCTGCAGCTGAGCTGGGACAAGGTGCAGACTGGAAGGACAAGGACTGGTATCCACAAAGTCCTTGCAGTGGGCATGGTAATTATTGCAGCACTTCAGGCCAGAGGCTGTCGTGCTGCTGCAGGTTCAAGCCTGAAGGAATTGCTGTCTGAATTGGATGTCAAGGCAAAGGGGCAGCTTGTGTCATGGTAGCTGTGATACAGATACTGTCTAATGCAAAGTTGCCTGCTGTGAGGTTCTCATCTTTCTCCTACGTCTTTCCCATGTCTTGAACATCTACTAATTTAAAGCTGAACTTCGAATGAGAAGCAAAAAAACCTGTTCCTTAATCAGTGTGATTTGCTTTCATGGAATACTTCATTTAACTTAGTGCAAATTGTGAAAACCGTGTTATATTTGAAAATTATGTCAGCTGTTCTTGACATTGAACCAGACAGAAGAGTGTGCTGACAATCCCCATGAAGTCTGGCTTCAATGAAGTGTAATTTTGTACCGTAATATACTGAGCTGAAAGAAGCAATAAAATGGTTCTCCACGTAGTCTTTTTTGCTTTACAGTTCTGGAATTGTAACTGTGGATTTCCCGTTGTTTCCTTAATACCTTTCTCTTCTTAATATGCAATATATAGAATACCAAATTCTTAAAACTCACTTAAAGTGTTCTTAGAATAACTGATCTGTTGGAGTGGAGATAATGGCCTCTTGTTCTGCTGTAGAGCAGTCACATGATCACAAGTTCTTTTTTTCTTTATTTCTTTCTTCCTTTCTTTGAAGTTGTTTCGCAAAGTTACACAGAAATGCGGAGATTTTCCTAGGCTGGGATTTTTCTCAAGACAGTGTCAGAACTCACTTTTTCATAATTGCAAAGATTACCGTCTCTGACAAGATAAACAGAAGTGAGGTGAGGTATATCTTGTTCACCAAGTTGAGCAGCTCTTACAATTTTTTTCTGTAATCAACTAACTCGTTGACATGGCAATTAATAAAAAGTGTAAATGAGAATGTCAGGAACTCTGTGGTCGCTGCCCTGTAAGCTTCACTGGCACCTATAGTGAGTGTCCTCTAAGGGTAAGGAAGAGGCAGAGCTTGGATATGGAGGAGGGAATAAGAGTGCTGGAGTATGGCTGAGTTAATTGTGGCTTCTTTGCTTTGTACCTCTGAAGGCTTCTGGCAGTGAAAGGAGTGTGCCATTGGATTGTTGTCTCGTTTCTCTTTTTTTAATATTATGATATTTCTGATCACAAATTCACAGATTTTGGCAACTTAAAGTATAGGAGAACTTATTTTCCCTGATGAGAAATTACAGAATATACCTGCTTATATGCTCTCAATTACATGATGATTTTTGTTTTAACCAATTCTTTTCTGACTTGAGAAGAAAGGGGACATCTTCATGTAAAGAGATGTATTCTACGTGGAAACCATGTACAAAGTTTTCAGATTATTTAAAAGCACGTTTCAAGACAGATCAGAGTTACCTTGATTTATATATTTGGTCTTCAGCCCGACTACGTACAAAATGTAAAGTGAAATAAAATTAAGATGTCTGGTTTATTATGTTGTCTACTCATAAAATACATCTAAGTGTTCACAAGGGAAAATTTTCTTGGGAAAAAGATTCAAATGAAGTACTGCCTTACTGTCTCCGTTGTCTTAAATTTTTGTTAGTTGGTTTTGTTGTTTTTTTTTCCTTCTAACAGTGCCTAGGATGTGTATTTGAGCTAACCATTAATGCTTCATTTTTGATGTCTGTAGTACTTTTACCTGTATGCTCACATATGTAGATGAACAGGCCAGGACTTGACCTATATAATACAAGTGCCTTAATTTACTCCTATGTACACTTCAGGGTGTGGGTATTTAAATATAAAGGGAAAAGAAAAGATGAGCTGGTACAGTAATTCTAGCTGGAGATTGATACTTGTGATATAGGAGGGCAGTTATCAAAATAGCCACCATCTGATGCTGTTTTTTCCCATTCCTGTTGTAAAGGCAGCTGCTGGAGACACATCTGCAGCCAGGCAGAGGCCAAGGGCCTGCTTGGGCAGAGGCAT
The DNA here is from genome assembly GCA_013397245.1 of Thryothorus ludovicianus. NCBI lineage: Eukaryota > Metazoa > Chordata > Aves > Passeriformes > Certhiidae > Thryothorus > Thryothorus ludovicianus. The sequence goes on along the minus strand of VZTB01014636.1, from coordinate 534,879 downwards.
TCCTCAGTCCTCTGTGCCATCTTGATGGCAGGATGCCTGTGTTGGCCTTGTCCTGGCAGCAAGGTGCACCTTGCAGCTGTGCTTCCCAATGATCCTGGCATGAGGCAGCCCCTGGAAAGCACAGAGCCTCCCTGCTGTGCCCTACCTGAGCCTTCCCTCCTGAACCCTTTGGTGTCTCTCACGTCTGGTTCTGTGATGGGCACTGAACAGGAGAACCACAGATGGTTCATTGGATGCTGTGCCAGGAATTCAGCCGTGCAGAGTGCTCGCAGGTCATAGTTGAGGTTTTGCATCTTAAATAGAAATAACAAATCCTTCACATGAAACAGTATGAGAATACACAAAAGAACATTTCCAGGAAAGCATGCGTGCGTGAGTTGGGGAAAAGGAGTTGATCTGGTTTCTGATTTGTGCCATTAACTGTAGGATCTGCAACATTCCTCAGCTGTTGAGAAATGTTATGTGGATGTCTGCAGGTAATCTTGAGTCATCTTGGAGACAGAAGACTGAATCCTCCTCTCTATCCCTTGGTATTCTTTCTGTAACATGATGGTGTCCACATGTGTCCACACACAAAATTCTTTGTTTAAAAGTCCTAAATGTTCCTGTAGGAATCTGATCTAATCTTCTAGATGAGCTTTCCCTTTCTGCAGCTGGTTTGGACTGAATTTGGGGAATCAGTTCCAGTACGTGGTCTGCTTCCAAAGGAGAAGTGTTACTCCTCTGAGAACAGTTAGCTATGGTAGGAACGTATCCTTAGCAGGAGGGCTGGGCTCAAACTCTTGCCCTGCCCTGTGCTTTGGGAGGTTGTCCATGAATTCTGAGCTACAGCATTGCTCCCCCACATCTTCCGAAGGGTGCTGAACAGACTGGTGACAAGGCAGACTGAGGTGGGCACCCAGTGAAACATATTCCCCAGGTCCCTCTCTCAGGTTCTCTCCTAAAATATCTGAAATGCTTTTACTTTTATCTTCCTGTCGATCCTTGGAGTTGAGTTGTCTGGAAATAGTTACTTTCTTGTAGAAGCTCTTGCTGGTGGTATAAGATAGCTTGGCAGCATCTATGAGAAAACAGTTTTATGGGGAAGAGGTTATTTTGAGATTTTTGTCTTAACTGGAAAAGTACCAAAAGCTGGAAAGTGCAAAATACATGTGCTTTTTTTTTTTCCCCCCTGAAATTTCACACCACTTTTCAAAATAAATTCTTCTGCCTTTAAGTGGGTGAGTCCTTGCTCTAAAGTAGTGATTCCCAAATGTTCATATTTGAGCCAAGAATAAAATCTCTTTTTATGCAATCTCTTCAGAGCATGCCTTTGAGAAAGAAAGAAAGAATTTAGTCTTCTTTTAGAGACTTTATTCTCTTTATAGAACATAATGAGTTTGCTTTTCAAAGGAAAATCTGAGAATTGCAGTGAAGGGGCTCAGTTGTATCTTGGCTTGATTTTATGCATGATAAAGCTGTTTAGTATTTAATACAGTAAACTGTTTAAAAGGATAAGTTATATAATTACCATGAACTTTAAAATGACGATTAGCATTAGTACTTGATTGTCAGTCAAGGCTGTGGCTTTGTAAGTAGGAAAATGTTTGCAGATATAGTCAGAACTTTTTAAGATTTTTTTCCCTTTCTTTTTGTTTATCTTTATTTGCATATCTTAATTACATAAACATCTTCAGTTTGGAAGCTGAAATGCTGTTTTTATTTCTCCAAGTATCTTTTAGTATCAGCTAAGTGAGATCCAGTTTTTAGGAGCTTGTTAACTTGCCTCAGACAGTTTCTTCATAGTCAAATATGACAGCTGCTGTCTGATGGCTTTAAAATAATAATGAATGCCATAAAATTCTTTGTTTACTTAGTGGTGAGATCCTGTAGCTTGATTTCAAATGAACAAGCATCCGTGTGGTGTTCGGGAATAAGTTGTCCCTTGCTCTGTGATACCTGTTGGTGGACTGCAGCTGACTCTTCAGGCAATAAAAAACCCTACTGCTAGAGCATGAAGTGGTGTGAAACCACTCCTGATGGCAATCAGCTTGTCGTGTATGCTTGAGCATTTCCACGTCACAGTGTTGAATTGTGGCTTTATTATTGTCAGTATTTGGCTAATAATGGGGTAGGAGTTGAACCCAGCTTACAGGTATAGTTCACCAAATTCAGTTCTACTCCACTTCAAGAGAAGCAGCACCAAATGTAAGCAAAATGTCTCTTACAAAAGGTTAGTATTTAACCTTTTGTAACAAAATTACTTAGGACTGAAAGCAGTAGCTTTGTTTGCTCAGAGGCAAACAATGCTTCTCAAAGCTGCCACACTGGAAACTGTATTGGTCTCTGGCTCTCTTTTTATTGTACTCCATGCTAAACTTACAACCACAGGATATAGAAACTCCTCCCCATGCACTTTTTAGTAGTGACCCAATCTGTCTGTGATACAGAATGGATTGTGGACTTGAGAATGTTCATTTAGCTCCTGGGTGCACCAGAAGAGCTCCCAGATAGAGACAGACAGAATTCCTGTGGTCCCAAGCCCAGCTGGAAGTTTCCTCCTGCAGCACCTAATGTTGTGGTACAAAAGTGTCAGAAAAGGTTGTGTGAGGCAAAAGGAGATGATATTTGAAGATTAGCCTTGTTATTTTACTAGTCATTTTGAAGCACCAGATAAATGATAATATTATTTAATTGTTAGTGGAATTCTATTGTGTTTGAAGGATTCTTCCTCTGCTCCTGAGTTTGTGGAGACTTTTACCAAATGGGTAGACTTCATCAGTTAATACAGGAATTTACATAAAGGTGATGCAAAGTTCACAGAGTACTAGTGTGGTGTGGCTGTCAACTTGAACTGTTTAATGTATTCACAGGAAAAGAGTTTTTGTTTTTTGTCTTTTCTTGAGCTTTTTCCTACTCTCAAGTCGATCCCCAGGAATGATGGGCTGTGCATGTGTCACATCCAGGTTATCATTCTGACAAGCTGATGTGTGTGGTTATTGTTTGTTTTTTTGGAGAAGGCAGATACTCCACTTCCTAAGCCAAAGAGAAACTTTTCTCAGAGGAAACTTGATCTCTTTGTAAGTACTTTAAAATTCTGCCTGTGTTTTGCAGGTGCATGCCCAGACCACATGCTGCCTGGTGACCGCTATTTTTGTGAACAGAAAGATTAGAATAAAGTTTCAGCCTTAATCCTGAGTTTCCTGTACTGATTCACTTTACAGTCTTATTCCTGTTTAGTTGCCTGTGTGTTAAAAAGCATGTTTTTATTTATACTTGCTGTCACACACACACAAAAAAAGGCACTCACTGTGATATTTTGGTTTTTATTCTTGATGAACTGTGTAAAGATTTATGCCTCTTTTTCCCCCCCCAGACTCTTCACAAGGTAGTAATTAGCCATGTGCTATGCAAATTCATGCAGAAAACAAATTGGTTGTGTGTTAATTAAAACTAAATGACAGCAATTTTATATTTAGGTTATTTTAAAGTACCCAAATTATTTTGGATTTGAAATCTTAAGTGTTTTTCAATGCATGCCTTAGTCCCCTCTGTTACTTTCAAACTCTATAGTAAATATATATGATTTCTAATGTACAGAATTATATACTATAGTTAAAAAAAAACAAACAAACAACCAGTGTTTGTCTTCCTCAGGGCTTGAACTGACCTGCAGAATTTTGTGAAATGTGAAAAATAATTGTGGTCTAGTGGTCTTGCTTTTTCTACTTTTATGATATTTGCAGTTTTAAATGTGGTGTGCAGAAATTGAACTGAATCTAAGATTTAATATTGACCAGGACAAGATCTTGCAACTAAATTTGTTCAGCAATATGTTTAATTGACAAGAAATTGGTAAAAGACTTTCTTCTCTTTATGCAGTTTTTTGTTTAACCTTGAAAGTTTGCATTTAGGGAGCTATTTAAATTATCTGTCTTTACAAGTGCAATCAATAGCAAAGCATACAAGATGATTTAAGCGACAGGAAAATTAGTTTCTTGGTGTTCTAACACATTTAAAAGAAATATTTTTGAATTGTGTAGTAATGGCATATAATGGGTTTTTGATTAAAGAAAACATACTAGAAGCATATGTTTGTGGTGAGCAATTTTTTCTGTTTTTTCTTTCAGGTTTTCATGTCTTAATTTCAGTTTCTTTACCAGTCTATTGCAAAACTGGGCTTGGTGCCCTGGTGAGTCCTCTGAGGTTTGTGTGAAAATCTAAAGTCAAAATTTCAGGGGTTTCAAAACCACTTAAGTCAATAAGATGTTTGACATGGAGTTGGAGTTAATTTATATTTGGGTGCTACGAAAGTATAAATCTGTGGCTATGGTGTAGAGGGAAATGTATGGAGGTAAATGAAGTTACAGGGGGCCGCTGGGGAAAGTTTCAGATGTTGACAATTTCACTGATGTGTTTCTGTGAAATGATTGCCAGTGTTCCCTCATTCTCACTACTCAAAAAGTCGCTTAAGTGAAAATTATGCCTTTTGGGAGGAAGTGCTGATTAGCTCTTGTGTCCCATATGATGGAGTCAGGAGCTTGCCCCCCTGCATGGGGAGGAGAGGGAGGATAGGGAATTCTTCCATCTCTGATCTATATATTTGTAATCTCCTGCTGTTATTATTCAGAGGTCTAAAAATATATTGGATTCTGCTTCAGAAAGAAGATTGAATACATTGTAGATTGTAGGAACAGTGTTTTAGGTATTTCAGGCAAGAAAGCAGCTGTTGTGTGAAAATGTCTACATAAGTGTAGAGTCTTCCTTTGAGACAAATAAATGTTTTCTATACAATTGAGTGCTGTTGGTTTGGATTTTTTTCAATTCTTAGTAGAAGCTCAGCAGTAAGCCTTGACCACAGAATAAATTCTTTATCCTGTGTGATTTGTGTGCATTTGTCTTTTAAATCTGTTTAACAAAGTAGTGCAACAAATTTGGGATTAGCAACATGCTAGTTAGCTTTGCTGGAGGAAGCTGGGACAGAAAAATAGGGAAAATCATGTTCTTTGCATTAGGTATGATGAGCTGACACAAAGATTAGCTGTATCGTGCATTTCTTTTCAAATGGTTCCTGACCTCATGGGTGCAAGGAAGTTGTGATTCAGCTGTAGCAGGATAAATTTGGCAAAGAAAATAAGCACGGGTTTTGTGCTGATTTGTATATTGGCAGAAAGATATTCTCAGCTCATAGACTTTCCTTTTACCTCTCGCAGATATAAAAATAAGGTTGATTTAGTGCCAAATGTATTTTGTAACACATGCCCTTGTATTGTGTTTTAGTGCTCTTTACTGTTTATAGTGCCTTTATTTTTTCTCTGGCTCTGCTCTGACATGTATGATATGGAGGGCAAGTAAATCAGATACTGCTTGCAAAAGTTTCTGATATGTTATGAAATACACATTTTAATTTTTAGCAGCATGAAATCTGGACTGTAAAATCCTACTTTTAATCTAGTCTTATTTGGTTAGGCTATGTTAAATCCACTCCTAAAAATACTCAAGCTTTTTTATATTATTATTATTATTATTTTCATTCAAGATCAAATCTCTTTGAACTATGTAGACATGCACCTGTGCTCATTTTAATCCCTGTGTAGTTTTCATCAATTATCACAGCAGGCAAGAAGAAAATCAAATTGTAAAATGCTTTTGAAAAGTAAATACGCACAACTTGGACTTCAGGTTTCTGTTTTAATCAAACATCATCTGTATTCATGTTCTTAGATAAAGCTGGGTGAGGGAGGAGCACAAAAAGCCTTTTTTTGTTTTCATTATGAAATATCTTTTTTGAAGTGCTCTGCTGTATGATGAGTGTAATATGTTTGTGTTTGTAGAGGAAGGCTGTATTTTGTGTGTATGTGTTTGGTTTGTTTTTTTAAGCTGGAGAAAATCTAGGTCAAGAGATTTCATTCTTATTAATAACTTAAAGCTTTATTCCTCAAAAATTATCCTCCATGGCTAGAAAGCTTCCTCACTGGGGAAACATTGTTGCTCTCAAGCATGGATGGGAGCATTTTCTTTTCCATCAGGGTGTTAAGATGTTCACCTGAGAATCACAGAGTCATTTAGTTTTGAAAAGACCTCCGAGGTCATTGAGTCCTACCATTAACCTAAGACTCAGCAGAGTTCACCACTAAACAGTGTCCCTGAGCACCACATCTACACAGAGGTATGGTGGCTTCATCACTTCCTTGGACAGACTATTCCAATGCTTGGCAGCTCTTTTGGTGCAGTAATTTTTTTTATTATCCAGTCTAAACCTTCCTTCACACAGCTTGAGGCCATTTCCTCTTGTCCTTGTCTTGTTCTCTTGTTGCTTGGTAGAAGAGGCTGATCCCCACCTGGCTACAAGTTCTTCTCAGTAGTTGTAGACAGCAGTAAGGTCCCCTGTGAGCATTCTTTTCTCCAGATTAAACAGCCCCAGCTCCTCATAAGTGCTGCCCTTCACCAGCTTTGTTGCCCTCCTCTGCAGGTGCTCCAGCACCCCAATGTCTTTCTTCCCCTGTGTGATTTTGAGCACCATCACAGAACCTCACAGGAGCTTGTTCTTTGTGTTTATCAGTGTGGGGCCAAGCTTGGGGCTGGGGAATCGTGGCATTTCCCCTTACCTTCTGTCCAGCTCCATGTCATGTCCCCAGCCACCTGACCATCTGTGACCACACTCTACCCAAGAGGTCCTATGGTATTGATATAACAGAATGGGCCACAGAACTGAATTTTTTGTTTTCCTGAAACTATACATCCCCATCAGCAAAATAAATGAATATGGAAGCTTGCCAATTTTTGTTCTAGTTCATTGGGGGATGCTAAAATATGAAATCTCTCACTTGGCCATGTCTAGCTTTCCTAAAAGTTCCTCTTCCTCAGCAGCTACTGCCCTGTGCGTTCAGCTGCGCAGCACCAGTGACTTGACCTGGTATTATATATCTAAACTGGAAACACTGGGAGAAGTGCTATTAAACTGGAAGAATAGAGACATTCTTGGCTCTTACAGATAGACTAATCTACTGTATTAGAGGTTTAAACAAACCTGGGGAAAGTAGTTGTATGAAGCCTCAAATTTTATCTTAATCTTTTGTGTCACCCTAGATCTGAAAGCAAAGGTAGTTAAATTAGGATAATTAATCATGGAATAACTTACACAGTGGAATGTAATGAATTTTCCATCAATATGCAAGTTATGTAAATCAGTGTAAGAGTCTTCTCATAAACACTCTGTTTGTAAGCTGTGGACAGAAAAAAAAATAGGTTAATTTAGATGCCCTCTGTGTTGGCATTTTGAAGTTGTTTCTGGTATAGTTCCTTCAAATATTAGGATTTAGAACTCTAGTGTGTGTTTTGATGTCTGGCACTGTATGAAAGAGGGCATATTTGAGAGAGGAAAGGTAATTTTCAGTTAATATTTGTGTTAAGGATTCCTGTATTGACTTTCCTTTTCTCCTGCGCCTGCCCAAGATTTTGTGGATGTAGAAGAGATGGGACCAGAGACTGTTTATGAGATGCTACAGGACCAGCATAACTGGACTTGTGCAACAAAAGTCAAGGAATATATTTACTGCATTCAGTACTTCAGTACTTTAGGTAAAAGACTTCAGGGGAATTCTTCCAATTTGTGGAGTTGCAGGTCCTATCTTCTCAAAGGGAGATGTGCCTTAGACATTGTAGTCAGCCCATGTGATTAATATAATTGCATCTTCTTTGTGAATAACTTCTGTAGATGTGAAGCAGACTTTGAAGCAAGTCAGTTGACACCCACACAGAACCAAATTATAACATCCTGATTAAATTGCTATGCAGTGTAAATGCTAAAGTATTGTCAATAAAAAGAAAGTTTGTTCCCAACAACTCTTCAAGTCTTGAAATTCACTTGAAATTTGCTGGATTAAAAAGTTAACTTGCATGGTTAGGTTATTTGCATGTAAATTGAGCAAAGATTATCAAGACGATTAAAAACATAAAACACATGAAAGAATAATGTAGAATGTATTTTGGCAATATCTGTCAAATTCTGTTCACATCCCATATAATTTTATTTTAACATTTTTAGTTAATGATTGAATGGTGATCAATCTTTTGGTACACTACTTTTTCTTGAAATTATAATAAAATAATTCTTCTCTGGTTTGTGTCAAGCAGGTTGAAACATTCTGCTTGAATTGCATTATATGAAACAGTTTCTCAGCAGGATCTGAGAAAGTGTTCATCTGAAAATTTATCTTCTTTTTATGATCATAGAGCAGTGGTAGATGCCACATCTCTGGCAACATTCGGGGTTGGGTTGAAGGGAGCTCTGATCTTTGAAAATGTCTTTGCAGAGAGGTGGAACTAGATGGCCTTTGAAGGTCCCTTCCAGTGCAAGCTTGTCTGATTCTGTGGTAATAACTGGACATTTAAATGCATTCTTTGTAGGCTATACGAATGTAGGATTAGAAATTATAGTACTGCAATAAAAATTAAGGTAGATACCTCTTTAGATGTTGGACTTATTTTTAAAGTTTATCCCTTCTGTCTATAGTGCTTTTGATAATTTTGATTAATTTTGCATCTCCTTAGATGCCTCATATTGACCTTCAGAATGTTCAAATTCATTGTTCAGGATTTAGTACTTGTTTGGCTGCCTTTGTAAATAACTTGCACAGAGTTTTCTTCAGGATCATCATATTGTCAACTTTTTCAAGCAAGAATGCCATGTCAACATTTTATTAGTCTAGTGGAATCATCAAAATGCACATCTTTAGGGACATGTGGGTGCCTCCAGTGAAAAATACCTGTTTAGATGTAGAAAAATGTTGCTTGTGTTTTTGGAGTTTTTTTTGTTACTCCAATGACCAGCATAACTTTCTTAGCTCTGGGTTCTTTTGAGATTCCAAAGGTTTACCAGTGTATGTGTTAGCAGTCCAGCTCATTATTTAAAATGAATTGCTAGGTGGTTTCAGGATGAGTGACAGGATAGGACAATCTCTCAGTTGCCCTTTGGCTTCAGAGTAGAACAGAGTCCTTGGTTTATGGACTGATGACGTGTGACTGACAGCTGCAAGCTCCCATGCATCTTTCCTTTTATGATTTGTGCTTTGAAGTAGCAAAGTATGTACTTTGTAAATTCTTTTTCCATTTTGTAAAGTTTTTTTGAGTNTTTTTTTTGATTGTTTTTTTTTTTTTTTTTTTTTTTTTGCTTTCCTTCTACCCTGGACTCTGCTGCTTGTGTTAAGTGAGGGTAAGAGTTGTCAAAGGAAGAATATACATGATGCATGTGGCTACCTATGACTTTTTGTCCTGCATCTGGTGACATGATGTGACTGCTTGATATTTTTATTTATAAAGTATAAGATAAGTGTCAAAGTTCTCTGATGTCTTATGCCCTGCTGAGTTATGTTTGTCAGAACAGTATGAGATTATTGTTCCTTAAGTTTTACTCTTGTTGTGACATTTGACTGTCAAGTGGCCCAAATCAGGGTCAAACCCATGAAGGTGCTCTGCAACTGTTGCCCCTTTCATGCTTTTCCGTAGTGACTTGATACAAGGTTGATAAATGTTTCTAAAAGAAGCAATAAGTGGCCGAGTCCTCAAAAAGGAAGTGTAAAGCCTCCCGATTCAAACTGTTGATTTATGCTGCTCTAAGCAGTAGTGGTTGGTTTGGCTGCTTGCCCCTTGCTTGTTTGCCAACTTCCTGCTACTTGGACATGAACAGGGTCCTGAATTTGTAATTTTTGGGGTAAGGAAATGCTGTACCATTGCACTGAAATTGTGGTTAGTAATAATTTGCGTCCACAAGAAACAATTTTTTTTTTATAGCTATTCTTAAACAAAGAAAAGTAATCAATTGTGGCATCTTATGTATTTTTTCCTTCTGTACAGAATTGCCTCAAATGGCCTGTCTCTAAGCTGGAATTGCCTTGGTAACTACATTGCTGTTTGCTTCTGTTTCTCAAAATTGTGGTGTGCAGCACAAAAATGTTATTATTAAATGCCTCTGATGAAGGTAGGCTTTTGCAGGGCTGGCATGTTACAATTCATTCCTGATTTCATGACCATCTGCTGAGTTGTCCTAAGTGCTGAGCCCATGGCCTGGAGATGGGCTCCATTTCTTGTCATCCAGGGAGAAAGTCTTTTGGTTAGACGTCCCTTTTCCATGGTGTGCCGGGCATGATGCAAGGACTCTTTCCACAGCCTCATTAAAGTTAAATTAGCAATATCCTATACTCAGCACTCTTTTTCCCTGCAAGTGTGATACTGTTTTACTGTTCCTATCAATGATGATAGTGTAGTATTGGAACAGGTCACAAAGGGAAGCAGTAAACTCCTTGTACTTTGTTGTAGTCCAGTATTAGGTATATTTAATGAACATTAGTAGAGGTTTGCTGTAGTTTCTAGGAAAAGTTTTTAATGTCTGTTTTCTGAGGTGTCTTGACTTGAGCCTTCCTGAATCCCCAGCTTGGTCAGTAGTGTGGGTCCTGGGGTGCTCCCCAGTTAGATACTGTCCTGGGGAGTTCTCCTGCTTTAAAACTTGGATATGAGAGTCAGGTCCCCAAGCTTGGCTGGGGACACGGGTTAGGTCTGACTGCTAAAGCAGGCAGCACATCTGTGACTGGCTGACATCTGCATGCCCTTGTACTTGCCTTTTTTTCAGTGTTGATGTGTTTTCATGAATACTTCCGTACTCACTGTCTTGTCCTTTGGCAAGTAAATTTTAGAAATAATGTCTGATTTATATCCTCTTTGTATATTTGACCCTATGGCCTGACCCCAAGTCAAAGCTTTGTGTATCTTCTTATTTCCAGCAAAGTGGACTATGGGGTTTTGTTTTGAAGTCCAGCTGTAGATTTAGTATTTCCTATCATGGATAATGTGTCTGTTTCATGTCTCTTATTACTAACATTTCATTTGTTGATTGATTTAGAGTCAAACTGAGGTCACCTGTTTGTATCTTTTCTTCCTCCAGCTGTAAGACATCCAAAGAGAAACAATTACAGTTGAATAATCAGGAACCAAGTTATTCTTCCTGGTTATATTGAGTTGTGAAGAGAGAACTGACAGTTTGAATGTGAAGCAGGGTAAGCAAGTGGGTGTCCTCAAGCAGAGATAGAATAGAGATTAAAGTGAATTCTTGCTGCTTTGGGGTTTTAATAACTTGCTGATGAAAGTTTCCACTTGGAAACTTGAATGTAGAAATGTGGGCTGGAGAGTCATTTATGCCAGAGGAAAATTCATCCTTACAGGCTGTCATGTCCATCTCTGTTTCAGTCAAGTGTAATGAATTAGTAAATCAGTGATTGTTTACCTCAGCTGATTCCTCCTGCTAGTTGTCTCTTCTTATGAAGTGCCTAACTTTTTTGGGCCTAACACTTCTGAAGTGTTTTGTTGGGGGTTTTTTTGGTGGGATTTTATTTTTTTGGGTGGCTAGGGGATGGGCTAGTGAGGTTTCCTCTGCATTTGCAGCTATCTCATTAATAATTGTGCTTGTTCTGGTTCTGAAGCTTAGATTATATATTCAGTTCTTGTTGTGTTGGCCAGTGAGCAAAAATAGATGACCTAAAACTCCTTCAAAATGTGCGCATGGCTGGTGTTCTGTAACCACTTGGCACTTTTTTACTTCCTGATTTCCTGTAGATCTGACAAAAGTGTCGTACTGCCTTTAGTCATTCAGGTACTTTGGAGAACCACTCTTGCAGTTCCCTGGCATCATTCCCTGGCAAAATTACTTGGGCAGGTTTTGCTTCAGCATCTGACTGTGAGCTGAAAACCTGAGAGCTGCCTTGATCTGATTATTCAATGACATTGGGTGTCACTTTTATTGCTTTGGTCATTGGTTGCATCCGAGGGAGAAGTAACACATCTCATGTGAGGGTTCATGACCAGGAAGGTTTTAGGATTCTCATGTCTCTTGCAGAGCTTATTTTATGCAGATCTGCCAAGATAATGGAAAGATTAGAGACTACGACAAATTTGTTTTATAATTTGTATAAAAATCCCACTTCTACTGTGACTCGATTTGTGACAAAAACAATGATGAGTCCAAATCTGAAGTCATTAAGGAATATTTGTGTACCTTTGATGTTGCAAAGACTTTTGAAAATGTCTCTGTATTCCAGACTATCATTCTTAAGATTATAATGGCATCACTATTAAAACCTAGAGAGAGGTGTCACCCTTGTTAGATCTCAAGTCTGTCTCATGCGTAGTTTTGCTTATATTTCCATGCTTTTCTTATGCTTAGTGGATTTCCAATCTGTGCATTAAGTGCTGCTGATTTTTAGGAAGTTTGTTATGAGAATGCAGGCAGGCAGTGTAAGATACATTTCCCCTTGAACTGCAAATAATTAATTACTCTCATGTATATTTGTATCAATGTCTAGTCTTCATGTTTTTCCAAATAGCAGGCAAAGATGGTGATAGCATATGGTTGCTTCTAATGTTTGTTCCAAAGTCAAACCAATTACTTAACTTGCTTCTTATGAACGACTAAGTGGTTATGCTTTCATGGGGACTATGAAAAATGAATAAATCTAAATGGCAAACTGAAAAGCAGGACAGTTCAAAATTTGGTTTACTTCTGGGGCTATACCCAGGCTGTCATTCAGAAACCATTATATTTGGGAAATAACTTTGAGACAGAGTATACTGACCTCTTCCCTGAATCATCGATAAGGTCTTGGAGAGTACATTATTTTTTGAAAATTTGAAAATTAACTACTATAATGATGTCCTTTTTAGGAGCTTCATTGACTTCTTTTCTTTCTTTTTTTTTTTAACTGATAGAGAATTCACCAAAAACTCTTACAAAATGTCTCCTAATTTCAACTTCTGGTTCCTTTTTTATGATTCTCTGTAATATTTGCAATAACGAGGCACTGCAGCATTTCTCTTTCACAGTGAAAACTTAAGAAACCCAATTATTTTGAATAAATTTCCTGGTCTTATTTTCTTAAAATTAATCATGGTACCAGAGCCCTTCTTAAGCCTATCTTCTGGGGTCGCTTTGTGCTGGTTTTGGCTGGGATAGAGTAAATTTTCTTCATAGTAGCTGGTCTGGAGGCATGTTTTGGATTTGTGCTGAAATCACCGTTGATAATACAGAGATGTTTTTCTTATTCCTCAGCAGAGCTTGCACAGTGTCAAGGCCTTTTCTGCTTCTCACACCACCCCACTCTTGAATCATTATACTTGCTTTTTATCATGTGCCTCATTTTCCTTTCCTCGTTTTTCATCATGTGCCTCGTTCTCCTCATTTTGCAGCCTTTCTTTGAACTTTTAGTTGGCTGTTGTCACCAAACCCAGGAACATTCACAAGTCCCTTTCAAGTCCCTTGCTTAGAAGTGTATATTCACAAAGCCTGAAGAGGGTAGGAAGTGGTACACTAGCATATAAACACAGTTCATAAAATCCCAGTTGCAGTTTTTAGTTGGTACCCTTGAACTGTGTTTGTGCTTTCAGCTGGGGAGTACTTTCCATCATCTGCTGCTTTTCTGTGGAGTTTCTTGAAGGAATGGTTTTCTTTAAGAATTGTGTTTATCCTCTTGATAGCCACCTGTCTTAGCAGACCTAATTCTGATTTCTTTTTTGTTGTCATTAGTTTGTTTGGCATCTGGCTGTTGTTCCTCAGGTGCACAAAGAAAATGACAGCATGGAGACCCATTAGGTCCATCCACGCTGCTGCTTTGTTCAAGTACTGTAATTTCCCTGTCCTTCATTCCTCTCTACAACAATTCCTTCCTCAAAAAACACTCCATCTCTTTTTGCTCATCTTTGGAGCCCTGTTTTACCAGGTGCCCACTGATGCTTAAGCATTCTAATTACTCTGTCATGATGTCTATACATATTTTCATTGATTTTTAAACTTTAGAAAAACAAATCCTAGCCTGTAGAACCAGGTAACAGGCTGGCTGGCCAGAAAACCTGTTTTTCTGAATTCCTTTTTTATTGTTCCTATTATATTTTAATAACTGATACAAACTGTAAATTAAACCCTTGGTGTTGGATGGTAGAAAAGAGAGTAGCTGAGAATTTGGGCAGAAAACTAATAAAGGTAAAATGAAGATCTGCTTTTTGTCTGTTCTTGTAGATATGTTTCTCGGACATGCATGTGCACACACCAGCAAACAAAAGTATTAGTGTTTTGGACTTGATCTGCTTCTGGTTGAAGCTTTGTTTCAGCATAATTAATGTTTTGGAGATTAGTGTACTTTTATGCTTCCAAAAATGTGCTGTAACTTTCCCTGACAGTTTATAGTGGCTAGATAGCTGTGCTGATCCAGAGTCTCCTAGTAAGATACTCACAGCTTCAAGAATGGTGGTAGTGAAACCTTGAAGCTTTTCAAGATGTTGCTCCAGTGGATGTAACTCTTGCTTGGGAAAATTAGCAGTACTTTCATCAAACTTTGCAAGGAGTATGCAGTTATTAGTACTGATCTGAATTGAGATGAATACTTCTAACAACTGGGTATGAAGTCAGAAAACATGGATATTATTCCATTTCAGAAGAAAAACCTTCAGCACTGAAGATACTTCCTACTGGTTGACAAAAGTAATGTAGAATAGTAATTAAAGCAGCAGTGTGTGAAGTATTAATGTGTTAATATTAATTGTGGACAGTGCCTGACTTGAGATTTTTCTGTATATCTTTAATTTGATTCCTTCATCTTTTCAGGAGCTTAATGCTGAATATAGGAACAGACTGCAACTTAATTTTATTGTTGATGTAAATGAAAATAAGTCTGCCTACAGGAGTAGAAAGCATTAGTGGAAGTGGACCCTTTATAACAAAACTCCATTATTGTTTCTGAAAATTGACTGTACCTTTCTATACCTTTTAATTTATACTTGATACAAGATTTTTACCTGAAAATATGGAGTAGTGATTATACCTATTGTCTGTGAAAGTGTAGGATCTGCATTGAAAAGATTGTGTTTTTCACGATACACATTGCTAGATATTCCCTTGTTTCTAGTTATGTATAAAGCTCTTCTCTACCTCTTCTGCTTTGTTAAATAACTTTATTCTCTCACAGCGGTTTGGCTGCAGAGAGCATTCATATCTTTTTTTTTTTTTGACACAGAAAGTATATCTTAATTATTTGAGTAGCTTGATTCCTCCTGCTGCCTAGTTTCAGTTTCCTGACTTATGCTTCTCCTCTGTGTCAGAGATTAAGGTAACGCCTTATCCAGCATCAAGTTATCAAATGCTTAATCATATGCTGCTGAGCTTCCATATCAGTTATTTCTTTGTAAAGAAATCCTACGTTTTAAAAGACTTTAGTTTGGATTATGGAAACCTCATGGTAGACTTGAGTCAGGTTTGAAGGTTTAGATTGATTCCTTTGGGATTATTAGAATAAGAAGGCCATTCATTCATTCATGAATCCTTCTAAATTACGTTTGGCTTCTCTTCCATAAGATGTGTATTTTTCTAAGTATTAAAACTTTGATTTTATACTTAGCAAGAGAGGAAGAACATAGCAATTGGGGATGAAAAGTCCTTTCAGAAAAAAAAGCCAGAGTTGTTGATACTGGACAGCGAAGCAGGAAACTACATGTGTCATAAAGGGCTCCAGCTTGTTGGATAAAGGCTGAAACTCAGGATGTAGTCTATAAATACAAAACAGATTAATAAAAATATTTTTAAAGTGTAGTTTTGAGGACTTTAGAAAAACTGACTGATAACTATGCCGCTATTTAATATAAATATATTTGTGCAGATGCAAACACACACATACTCTCAATACCATACTTTCATTTTCAAATGTGAATATATTCAACTCAATGATATTTACTTTCCATATGAGACTGGTAACATTTCTAACACCAGATATAAATTTGGGACCGTATTTTTTGCAGATTCTAAA
The DNA here is from genome assembly GCA_013397245.1 of Thryothorus ludovicianus. Lineage (NCBI taxonomy): Eukaryota > Metazoa > Chordata > Aves > Passeriformes > Certhiidae > Thryothorus > Thryothorus ludovicianus. The sequence goes on along the minus strand of VZTB01014636.1, from coordinate 519,061 downwards.
CCAGCAATTTAGTAGAGAAGCAAAAAGAAACAACAGGCAGAAGGGAAGCAACTTATGAAGTTGAATATTTACCTGCACAAAAAGTCACAACATTTTTTCTCTACAGCATTTTTTCACAGGGTTTTGTTTTTATGCAGTACATCTAGCAGTCTTCTGGGGAATTTGGGGATTTCTTCTATTCTGACCAGTTGATGTTAAAATTTGTCACTTAAAACCACTTTTATTTCCAAGTTACTTGAACTTGCTGAGACTGTTGGCCAAGCAACATGACTGGAACAGATTTACTAGCTGCAGCTAATAACTGTGTTCACTTTTTTCCCTTTGACTTGTCAAATATGAACTTAGAGGGGTCCTTTTGATTACACAGTTGCTTTGGTTTTTAGACTGAGATGAACATCATTCAGAATTGCTGCATAAACTACAGTAATTTGGATATTAGAATAATTTGTAATAATACAAAAGTGTGTTTCTGGCTAATAATCTGTTGTTGCACTTTGTACTAAATGAGACAAGGTTGAAAAACACCTTTTTTTTTTTCTTGCTGTGTTTTTAGATTTTTTTCATTTACCAAATACCCAAATAACACTACTACAGCAGGCTTGGAATAGCTGAGTAGCTGTAATGCTACATGATTCTGAGTACGCTTATGCCTTCATCATTCTCTTACTATTTTTTCCTAATTGTAAGTATTTACTTGCAGATACTAATCTGTCTGGAATCCCTCTGTTGTTACTTGTTTCTGTTGTACCACTGTTCCAAAGGCAGTCAGTCTTCCAAGATGAGATCTCATCCATCTGTCCAACACAAATAAACTCTTACCTTCAGTGTACTGATGTCAAGACCCAAACTCAGTCAGGGTCCCCAAAGACTGTTAGTGAAGAAGCCCGAAGTAATTGTTATCTGACAAATATTGCTGCTTTTTTGGTTTGTTAACAGTATGAGACCAAAAATTATTTTCTTGAATTTGTGCTTAAGCTGTTTCTGCATATTTTTTTGAAATTTTTGTTACCGGAACCCTGTGTTTCATCACATGGTCTGTAACTTGACTGCAGTCCTATTTCTAGTGTGAATAGCTGATTAGAAAATTAAAGTAATTTGAAACCACTCAGAATTGTTTGCTTAAAGGAAGCTGCTGTGCCATCTGCTTGTGCCAGTAAGGGTGCTTGACCACATACTGTCAAATAAAACCAAACCACAGAAATCTCATGTACCCAAGTACTTTTCTGTGTGATTAGAGCTGGTCTTACCTCAGGTGGCATTTTGAGAAAAAGAACATAAACAGGGATTTAGGTGACAGCTTGTAAGCTACTAAATTCTGTACGGTTGTTTTTCCTGTAAAAAGCAGCAGTGAAATGCTATCATTTCAGGAAGGCAATCTCGTCCTTCCCTTCTGATGGTGGAATTTCAGGATTTTTATTTTTAGTTTTTCTGAGCCTAGGACAGTGTTCTGGAGTGGACTTTTAACAAAGACTGCTTTGTCAGCTGGGTGGAGGTCATGAGGAGGGAGGCTAGGTGGTTTGCAGGCAGTGTTTCTTGCCTGCAGGGGCACAGCACTGTGTGAGTCCCCTGAGAAGCTGATGTGTCACAGCTTGTCCTCTTTGCCCTGAAACATTTCCAGTGCATGTCTCTGAGCAGTGTCAATGTGGGGAAGGTAATGACATGAGAGAAATTCTCAATTGATACCTGTGGGTCACCTGTTAAATTTCAGAGCTTGGAGATTTTGCTGTGGGTACTGGCAATATAAAGGCTAGAGACCATCTCTAGCTGGCTGAATGCTTGTCTAATATTGCTAAACACCTCTTTACAGCCTTTATGTCTCCAAAAGAAGATGTAAGGTTCTAATTTTGGAAATTTACATTGTTTAAACCAAGATGCAACCTTTTAGGACACTATTCTCTTATCCATTCTGAAACTGTGGCTTTGATGATGAAGCTAAATGCCTTTCCTGTTGCTGTGTCTCCAGGCATTGCTGCAGGGAGCCTCTGGGAGTTCCAGGGTGAAGAGATCTGCCTTCATCTGGAGACCTCTGCTAAAGGTGAAGCCCTCCTAACGGGCCAGACAGCTTTAGCTGGAGTTCAGAAGTCTTACACCAAGGTAAAGTGATTCATTTCTCAAGCAAATTGAGTTGTCTGGTACAATTTTCAAAATAAGCATTTTTCTTCTTGCGAAATAAACACTCAGGTGTATGTCTGAACTTTCTCGTTCTTTTGTGTGTGTAGCTCCTTGCTACCTGATACAAATGTTGTAATAGCAAATGCTGGGGGAGGGGAGAGGAAAACAATATAATATGCATTGTAGTTAAGAGCCAGAAGTAATTCCTTAGATTATTAGTAGAAAGATATATCTACAGATCTTTGTTAGCAAGGGAACAGGCTGTTTCTGAGCCCTACAGTATGCTCTGTTTTTAGAAACATATCCCACTTCAGCTGCCACATTTGGAGCTCACTTTGAGTGGCCACAAAAATATGGAAATTTTCTCAGCAATGGGAGAAGAATGCGGTTTGTATATGATGATTTTCTGTCTATCAGCACTGTGGTAATTTCTTGGCATCCAGAACCTATTCTTACTTATACAGGATTAATACTGATGTAAGAAAAAGATGTGTGACCCCAAGAACTTTGTTGAACTTATCAATGTTACAGTTGCACACGCTAAGGGAAATTTCACTGTGCTATCGTTTTGTTTGCCAGCGTTGTGAATGTAGTGATATATGCAGGATCTTTCCTTCATACTGACAAGATTAATTGAACTAAGTGTAGAGAGTTGGCTGAAAAAAAGTGAGTAGTAATGGAAATATTTCCTACAAATTTATTTAGGATTGAACATAGGTGCTTCTAAAGTTCTGTCAGCTTCTCCATTTTTGAAAACTACCTGTTGCAAGGTGTTAAGTTCATTGTTGGAAAGCTTCTTAAAAGAATATTTCTTGATTCACCTGAGAAGAATTGCAGATTTTTTTCTAGTTAATCCTTTACTGATCTTAATTTAAACTGAAAATAGAGCTCTGAACTAGACCTAAGTTCATTGTCATTCCAAAATCCAAATCAGTATTAAGTTCTTCCGTTAGCAGAGTCAGTGCTTCAGTTCATAACCTTCCCCCATGATCTGCTGTACCCGTCTGGGGGTGAATGCAGTGAGCACTATTAGGTCCCCTCATCCCTTTGCTGTAACATGCCCTCTCTCTTTGTTTCACATTTCTTGGATTTCAACTGCACCCATGTTTCTCCAGTCCACCAGCAAGGTCACCTTGACCAACTGAGGACACTGTATTCAAACCTTGACAGAGCAGAAAAGCTGCTGCTGCTGATTACAAAGCGATTTCAAACTGAAGGCAAAAACCCCATCCAGCATTTCTGTATTGTTTCCTTTTGTTACATTTGCTTAGGAGTACACAAAGCAATACAAGCTGAGATAACCATACATCACAAAGACACAGCATTTCTTCTGAGTTATTTAAACATTTATTTGTTTTTGAAGTGCAGTTTTATGCATTTAGAGAGTAAAGACTTCACAGAAGGTATCCTCATAATCCCATGGGGTGCATGGATGTATCTAGGTGGGATAGTGGTTAGGTTTCAAACACAGCAGTGTTAGTGTAGTGTTGGGTTTTGGTGATGCACAGCATCCATGAGTGAAATGCAGCTTTGAACACTCTCACTGCTTCCAGCAAGGCAGTTTGTTCTGTGCCTCTCTGTCTCTTTTCCCTTTGTTGGAGGGGTTTGTTGCTAACTAGAAACACATGATACGAGACAGCCAAATGTTCTGGTGAAAATCAAGGACACTTCATAGCTGTGAAGATTTTATATTTGCCCTAGATTCTTTTATTTTTTTCCCCCTATTGATGCAGCTGTAACTGTTGTAAATTATATGAATAATTGATCAAGGAGTTCTTGTTACCTCAAATCATGTTATGCTTATTGCTTTTTAGAACTGTGCTGCTCTTTGTTGTACTACAGCATTGCTCCTATACTGTTCTGTGTGTGTGGTTTTTATGGCCTTTAAATTTTCTTCTGCCTCCTTTGCTCTTCCCCTCTTCTTGTTTCTGCTTCAGTGTATTCCATGATCTAAGTGAAAAGCAGAGTCCTTTTTAATCGACAGCAACACATTTTAAAAAACCCTTCCCTGCCCTGGGAACTGTGCAGTGCACACATCTGGTTTCACATAAGCATGAATTGCTGGCTTCACAAACACAGAGCATGTAGTCCTTGCCACAGAGTCAGCTAAAGTGTTCTGTAACTTGAGACTCTATTTGAAATAAAAACAAAATTGTATAGCTTCTTTACCATGCTAATGGAAAACATTTAATTTGCTTTTTTCAGGCCAACCAAAAGTATGACGCAATGCTGCTCAGGCAGATTTACAGTGCCTTTTCTTCCCTGGAAATCAATACAGCTTGGAGGGGCTGCTGTGGGAGCTGGCTGGCTGACTGCAATCCAGCTGCATTCAAATGTTAACTTCTGTACCACAAACCAAAAGTGGTGATTTTGATTTATTTGGGCATCACCATATCTCTGAGATTGCAATGTTGGATTTTATTCTTTGCTTGATTGCCATTAATACTAGATTGGATTTCAAAATAGCAGGTTCAGTGGGCTTATGATTTTTTTTTTCACAAAATCATTTCAATGATATTCCACATTTCCTGAATTACAGTACATAGGTCTGTGGTATTGATATCAGCAACAGCGGATTTATGTACATGACCATGTGTGCCTTTCAGTGGAGTCTTTTTTCCCCCCCTCTTAAAAACAAACTAAAGAAAGGGCAACACCAAAAAGCAGGCCCTCAATCAGTGTGAGCATTAAGGGCTAGCATTACTATTTTCCACTTGGTACAGAATATTAAAATCTGTTTGATTTCTCTCCTGCTAGAAGAGGTAAAATGCAAGAGTTCTTTGTGTGAGTCCAAGAAAAGTTTTTAGAGAACCATGGGGTTTTTTCATAAGGGAAGCCAACAGTCCACATTTTCATAGTACACCAACTATTTTGCCTTTGTTTCCTTTCTGATTCCTCACTTCCTTCACTAATAGCTACTACTTTATTTAAACTCTCTGCTATAAGAGGCTGCTAGTGTTTCTCTCCTTATTTTTTTCCTTAGCAGGATTTCAGTCTTGCTTAAGAGCTTTGCTTCTGGCAGAAGGTCTTTTCTAGAATGGCCCTTAGGGATCCCTGACACTGCTTTTCTCCCTGAATGCTGTGTTTCTTTGGAAACTCTGTCTCTGGTGGTCTGTGTCCTGGTCATGCTTAGTTCTACCAGAAGGAAAATCACAACTTGATTACTAGCTTGCCAAAAGGACATTTCATCTTCTTTTTAAGAAGAAAAGTTCTACTTCCATTTCTCATGCAACTGTGATCCAGATTGTTTTATTCTCCAGTCATTTTTCTCTCATATACTTAACAATCTCATAGTGAATAAACAGCTTGAGAAGACAATGTAGAGGAATTGAGGTCCTTTTTGCAGGGATAGCTCAGGATTTCATGGGTTAGCAAAGAGGAGCAAACACATTTTGGAAATATGTTTGGCCCATAGTTTTCTGCTTGACCTTTCCAAAGTTCTTGTTAGCATGAAAGATCTGTCATTGTAGTTTTCCTTTCACCATTTTCCATGCAATAGCACCAACAGTCCAGACTGGAATATGCCATAAAGACTTTGAAAGCTATGCTTTGAATAAAGCTTACATTTACTACAGAATATTTACTTTGCATGGTTACAGTACAAGCACTGTATTCCTGTGTAAACACTGTAATGAAGTTGTTAAGAAGAAAAGAAACGCTTACAGCATTTGCACTAAAGTTCATGAAGCATGAGATAGCTGTGCTTAGGATGCTGATACTTTGATGGGATTAAAAAAAAAGCTTCTCAGAAATAAACACAACATTCTCTGGCTAGCAAAATAGTATACAAGTCATGAGAAGAATGGCAGTAATTATTATGCAGTGAATAATCTAATTTGAAATGCACTTCACTTGAAATGTGGAATCCACTTTATGATCTGACTTTCCTTCATATGAATTGAAAGGCAGGAAAAAGTACAGGGCATGACCCAAAAGTGGTAGTCTGGAAGCTTCTTTTAGGTGTGTTGGGTCTTATTTTTGTCTAGCCTGAAATGTAGTTTTTCCTCTTGAATCAAACCTGAATAAACTGGTTTGAGTGTTCGTGTTGTCCTCATGGTTCCAGCTCTGCCAGACATAGCTACTTTATTTTAAGAATTGCTCTTACTTGGAATTTAAGTCCTGCTGGAAACAGTATGCTGTCAGGAGGATGCAGTCTTGCTGTTAAGAAACTTAAGATAAAGCTAATCCTATTGTATGCTTCTACTTTCGGAGGTGGTGTAGAAACTTGCCTTTCCTAGTTAGGGCACCATACCATTCAATGCCTGCTTTATGGGATTTCTCTCCCTTTTTTTTTTTCTGAATTGCCGGCTCACTTAGACATTAATATTCAAAATATTTCACACAGTTGTAGGTGGTATTATACTGTGCCAGCTTTCAGACTTACAGAAAAATAAACCAGTTCTTGTTTTTTGTGGGTCAAATAAGATGAGAGAGAATAAATTTACCTATAGCTTCTTTGACTATGTCAAATTTAGGTTTTTTTTTTATAAGGATGTTAAAATTGTTTTCTTTATGTATCAGTAGAGATAAAGGGTTAGGATACTGAATACCTGTGAGCTTTTGCTGAGATGATTTTTAAGTTTCAAAACTAGAAACTCTTTGCACATAGCAAGAATTTTTGTATTGTCATTTTGGGTTGGTGCTGAATCAAACTTCATTATCCTGCTTCAGGAAGAGGTAATATTGACTATTAAAAAAAAAAATAATCAACCAACAACAACCAAATGTAAGAATTCTCCTATGAGTGTAGGAGGATAATCTACTCCCAATATTGGTTCTTACCTTGATCTTCTGTATTTAGAGATTAAACTGCAAGATTACTTCAGAATGAGGTTCTCTTTCAAGTTGTCTAAATCAGCCTTAGGTTTCTTAAAACTTGCAGCATAACAGATGATTTGTAGAGAATTAAGTTGTTAGAGAAGATGTTCTTGAAATAAGTTGGTTTAGAAAAGGCAGACTTTTCAAGCTCTCCTAAAAATTAGTAACTCTGTAAATCATTTAATCTTAGGCAGTGGTTAGATGTCTGTTCGTGAGTAATTAGCAGTTGTCTCTTCTCCTTTCTTCTAAAGGACCTGAAACTTTTATAACGCCAGATAGTTATCAGTAGATTTTGACTCACTGGGAAGATCTAGATTAAGAGCAGAAACTTTTTGTTGTTAAAACAGCAGCTGACTTGCTGTGTGCCCTTGGGCATGTCCTCTTGACTTCCTTGCACCAGTTTCCCATTGTATCCACTGCTGTTGCCACCACCATAAAGTTCTTTGTAAGCTTGTAATCAAAATACAGTTGAAACTATTTATTATTCTGAGTGTACTCAACTTCATTTGCTATGCAGTTCCACATATGGCAGTGTAAAGTGCAGTGGGATTATGCAGTTTAGTCTATAAAGAACTTACACAAAATAAAACCACCTTGTGCAACATGTATTATAGTAAAGGAGATTTGAAAAAAAAACCAAAAAAATAAAACCAAACCTCATACAGTTTTATTTTGGGTTTACCAGAGTATACAAAGACTGGTAGTGGGGGATAAAGCTTTTTGGTTAAAAATGGGAATGCTATGACTATAAAAGTTAGGAGAGGAAAAAAAAAAATCTGTCCTAGAAGGACTACGTGGCAGTCTTAATTTGCCTGAGTCTTTAGCAGAGGTTTTCCGCTTCTGTTTCTGCCAAGTAAATTAAATTTATGAAGAGAAGCTAAACTCCAAGGGTTGGACTGTTAGTATCTTTTGACAAGGTTAATGTGGTGAAGTAGAATATTGATAATTATCAGCTGACGTTTAACAGTGGACCAGCTGAGAGATCCTTGTGTTCCTATATAATGTGAAGATTGAGTGTCCTGTAAGCTTATTGTTTTACATTTTGTACTTGCTTTTGCATGCATGCCAGGACATGCTCTGGGAAGAGGCATAAACTTTTTTCCTTTTTTCTTTCACAAATACATTTCTTTCCTGTCTAGAGCTGCAAAAGAGGAGCACAAGAGGGGTTTTGTTAAATACAGCAAAATCTAATTACAGCTTGATTTAAAGCCACATTTACACAATGGCTGAGGGGTGAATTCACTTCCACAAAAACAAACTTGTTGGCTTCCTACTGTGCATTGGGGAATGTGAAGATGCTGTCCTGGAGAGCAGCTGCCTCCCTCTGCTGGCACCAGCTTTTCTTACGCTGTGCTACAGCTCTGCTACATGATATAAAAATGCAACTGTACTCCTGTGCAACAGAACAGTGATGCATGAATTCACTGGTGTGTGCTCTTACTGGTTATGCCACAGGTAATACATGAGACATCCTGTGTTCCATGTGTTAGGCCTGATGTCTGTTTTCTGCGAGCTGTTGAAACCTTGTTTCTCTGAAGGAACCGTTGTTTCTCCAATCTGTATCTTGAAGAGTTATATCCCTGGTGGTTCGAATAGGAAATATGGGTGGACAAACTACGTTTTCTTGCCATTGTGGTTTTCACTCGGTGTGCACCTCTGGAAGGTGCAAGATCTCATTTTGTTTACCTACTGAAGTAGCTGAAAATGAGATTTTATTTCTTCAACTGGTTCAAGTGTTCTGCTTTTCTCTTAAGTCGATTTCTCTGATGACAAGGTTGCACATCTCCAGCTTACTGAAAGCTCATAATTTGTAGTATGTTTTTCACTTCCAGGGGTACCTTTTCCACAAGAACCCCATCACAGGTGGTTTCATAACAGCAGCTCATAGTTGAGACGATGGTCTTTATTCCCTTGCTTCTGGCTGATGACTGCATTTTAGCAGTTTTTTATTATTGAACTTGCCCTTTGTGCTGCTTCTACTCCTTCCATTTCTGCTACTCTAGTTCATAAGAATTAGAACAGATGAATTTGGAAATGCAGTATATACACTGCCGCTGTCTAGAATAATGAGGCTCTGTGGAAGTAGAAGGCTGGTGGTGAGACTGAAGTTGCTGTGCTGCTCAGCAGCATTGCTGAGCAATGTTTGGAAGCTGCTTAGTGAAGAGATTGGTGTTAGTGGGAGGCTGGGGCAAGTGAGAAGTCTTGGGGAAGGAGGAGCAGGCGTAGGACAGGAGGGGAGGAAAGGGGTCACTGATATTCGCTGAAATGAAGGAGGGGCAACAAAGCTTGTCCAGAATAAAGCATTGTAGACATGCTGGTGGAAAGGCAAAAGTAGAGAGGGAGGGCCTAGCACGGACAGCATTTGGATGGAAAGCAGTGGAGGGAGATAGAGCCCTCTGAGCTGTAGAATGGTTAGTGTTGCATAGTCCAGAAAATACAGGTCTGCAGAGTGCAGTGGCATTCACACTGCAGTACAGTGTCCAGTGAAGTAGTCATTGGTACAACCCACGTGGTCCCTTTGTAGTTCTTTGTCTGCCTGGTGGCTCTGGGCAGTCACTGCTGGAAACCTCACAGATACCTAAAGGAGTTTTGTGGCTCTTGCATCATCTCATGTCAACCAGAAATTCTGCAGTTGGTTTCTCAAGAGGAGATGACTTGAAGGGCAGAGGTGTGTGAATTGCTTTTTCTTCTGGATAATTTTTATTGGTAAACACTTACAAAGAACAAAACCCAACAATCAACAGTTTGATAAGATCCCAGCTGCTTGTCAGAGTTGATATGCAGAAGTGACTTGATATGAGTTGCAAGCTTTGTTCTTTTGGAATCTTTTCTTTCAGCCATGACAATTGTAAAGTCATTGTCCTAGGAGATGATCAGGTCTTCACTCTCACCCCTAATAAGTGAACTGAGTAGATGTTCCTGCTGTTTCTTTGGTGGATACATGTTTAGAGATAGTGACATTTTCAGCTGTATTAATTACCAGATGTGCACTGTCAAAAAATTAGATATGTGCCATAAAACCTAAAAACAACTAAATTGTTGGCCCTTGTAAAATTTTTATGAGGAAGATTAAACTTAAGTTTATGAAGAAGGATATTCCAAAAACATGTAGTATATGACAGAGGTTATTTTTTTTGTTCTAATTACATTGGACCTTCTCTCTATTTTTAAGAAATTTAATGGCTGTCATGAATCTAATTTTTATTTAACAAAAAGATTTTTGGGTCCCTGTCTGAGTGGGAAAGTTTACAGAATTGAATCTCTGGGTGGGATAACCCTCCTGTTGGATTTGGTTGCATAAGGGACTTGATGTACCAAATGGTGCCCATAGGTCACATTAACCAATTGATGGCTGATCTTGAGCGTTGAGTGTCCACTGAGGATTTTTCTCTGAACCCTGGTTAGTGCTGACCAGTAGTGATGTGGAGCATTGGGCTGTTCAGAAGGCAGTGGCTGTGCATTTTCTGCACCAAGAACTCGTGCCCCTCTCCTTCGTGGAGGACACAGCTCTCTTTATCTGTAAGGTGGGGAGCTGTAAGTGAACTTCCAGTGACCTCAGTACTGGAATTTTACCACTGTCATTGCCAGTTCTGGACTTGTCTCCCAGCTTACCAGAAGCTTCATCATGGCACCAAATGTTGCTTTTCAGGATAGTCTTTATCCTTCCATAAGGGCAGCTAATGTCATGGTGGTGATGGGATCCAGAATTACCTGCTCTGCAATAAAATTAAATGTTTCCGCCTAGGCCTGTTTCTTAGAAGGTGTGTTGAATGAAAAGAATCCCTATTTATTTTTTTCCAGAGGAACAGGTACTAGGCTCTGTGATCTCTTGAAGTCCAAAGAGTACAAAGAATAGAAAGTAAATTCTCTGTGAACTTGTTTGTGGCTGATTCTAATTCTCCACCATTGTCCCCAAGTCCTCCTCCCACAATGGCACAGTGTAATGAGAAGAGCTTGTTATTCCCTACAATTAGCAAGTTTCTTATTAACAGACTTCTTAATAGACTTCAGTATAAATACTTGTGCTAGATAAATGCACAATTTGGAAGCTAAGTCAGCCTTCCCTGATTTGTATGTATCAACATCTTCAAAACAGTTTTCCGATCTGTAAAGTATTTTCCAGAAACATATTTTTGCATAGATGGATTTAATACTTTTTAACAAAAAAAAAAGTTAAAAATGGTATCACTCTCTTTTATTGCTGCTGCCTGTCACAGCCACAGTTTATAATTTATACTAGATTAGGTGCTCTGAGCTTTCAAAGAAGTGTTTTCTTCTGTGTCATATAAACAATATTTGATCAGAAACACTCTAGTGTGAACTGCTCAAATAAAGACTGAGATACACTACCTCAGCCAAAAAGCAGTAATTTCAGTGTGATTTAAGTTGTCCTTATCTGGAACTGTTTGGCATTAAAGTGTAATCAGTCCGATTTTCAAGCTTACTATACTCATATCAGTTGTAAATGAAATCTTCTGTTGCTTGTGGATTATTCCTGTAGGGTTTTGTCTTCTCTTTGCCGTCTCTCTTCTTTCTTTCTGTGTTCTACTAACAAGAACAGGTTCAAAGAAATGAATAAATCTATATAAACAATGCTTACTTTGTGACTGTTTCAAGTTGCATCTTAATAACTCATTTCTACAGGAATGTCTCTTGCAATTCATTCACTTTTTTCACTGCAACAGGCAGCCTGTAATGAAAATGTTGACTCACCTGAATGATGTCTCTGTTTTCTTTATTCTCTAGATCAGATTGCAAGATAACTTTAAATTACAAGTATTAGGTCACATTTCCTTGGACAATTGCTTTTGATTATACTAAGTTACTGCACTCACCTATTTAAGTCACAGTCAACATGTTAAATATCAGTGTTAAGGGAAGCAGGAGAAGGTGTCCTAAATTATGTTTGCTCCATATTTTGTTAGCTTAGTATTTGAGTCTTTTCAAATTAATGGTACTCCTTGTATTAGAGAATTTTGTATAAAGAAGGGAATCTCTATATCTTGTAACAAAAAAATACAGGTAATCTTGGCAAGGGGGAGTGGGGCAGAAGGGATCAGTGAGATGTAGCCTGGATATGCACATAGTGTAGTCTTTCATTCTTTTATTGATTGCACGGCAGCAGCCTTTAATTTTTGAATGCTTTAATTCTAGTGCAAGTACTCAAGTGACTCACCAGCTATCTAAAGCATCAGGTAACATCTTTAGCTTTGTTCTATCTTCTTATCCTTGTTTCTATCTTCATTTTCTCAGTGGTAGGCTGCAGTGAGTTTAATTAATGTTTAGAAAAACAAAAAACCCAAAACAATGTGGGAAATGTTCCCAAGTGTTCTCACGAATACGGCCTCTGCAGGCTTTCTCTTGGGATGGTTAAGACATATGGAGGATAAATTCTTGGTCTTCTTTCACAGGGCTTTCAAACACAACGTAACTTCACCCCACCTGCCAACAGGCTGCACTTTTCAGTTGGAGCTGATACTATTCTTAAGGGGAGATGTCTTCTCTCTGCTACCTGCAGCTGTGCCTTCATTTTGGTGGTTGGTCTTTGCCAAGGCGTGACCCTGGTCTTAGCTACGTTCCTCCTCCACCCAGAGATTGCTGTGTGCTGCAGAGCATGGTATTTAAAAAAGGTGGGGGGGTCAGCACTTCTGGCTAGTTCTATCAAAGTGCTCAATTGCAGAGGTTCAGACTAGAAATTTATACTCTTTTTCCATCTGACTGCCTCGAAGACTATGTAAATTAAATCTGTCTGTCTGTAAAACAAGTTATGTCTACACTACAAGAAATAGAGTTGGCAAGTATGAGCTGCTGCTTGTGTGGCTGCTGGGAAGGATCTTGCCTGGATAATTTTTTTTTTCAAAGTAGTTATTGGTAAGTTCTCCTGAGATTTGTGATAGTGAGATGTAAATAATCTATACAACAATGACAATTCTACTGTTTTCCTCACAAGTTGTGTAGGTCTGCCTGCAGCAGGCTTTGCAAGTTGATGAGGTGAGTGAAGATATATTGCCACCTGGGAGGCATCCTTTGTTTTCTGGAGTTCTCTGCCTATTAATACCTTTTATGTGTATTTTGTTGCCTTTTTCTTCTTTGACACATGCGTTTTCATTTCCTTTGTTTTTGTTGTGTTTAGGCTTTTTCTGACATAGTGTACTTCTCAAGTGCAGACATGAATCTCCTTCACCACCAGCAGCTTCTACAGATTTTAGACTTTATTTTTTTAATATCCAGGCTAGCTCACTTATCTCCAGTTAGATAGTTTTATATTTTTATTTACCTGAGGAAGTTACCCGTAAGTTCTGCCAAACATTAACTCAGACTCAGCAGCAGTAAGGCTGGAGGAGTGTCCTGGGTTAGGAGACACGAGATGTTCTAATATATGATGTAGTTGGGTAGACTTTAAGGAGTCTCTGGTTTTACTCTGAGTTTTTTCTTCCACTAGATTTGGGAATTGAAATACTAAGTATACAGAGACCCAAAAATAAATAATGTGAATACTGCAAAAACATGTCAGATAATTTTCAGACTTTTTCTTTATGCATTCTTAGGTCTGTGAAAGTCAATTTAAATCCCAATTATGAATTAATACAAACTTCAGAAATAGTTCTTTGTTCTAACATAGAGTGTAAAATTTTAAACAATAAATTTTACATCTGATTTGGTTGGTTTTTGGTCTCATTTCATGGATGTGATGTAAAACAATAGTAGAAATTACTTCTACCTAATGCAGGGTACTGGTTTACCACATGAGTTTATTATATCTGGAGTACCTCAAGAGAAAATGAGCCTTCTAAATTTGTACCAATGTCAGTATGTCAAAGCTGTTTCAGTTTGTTTTAAATGAAAAAGATACAGAATTATATAAATGGGGAAGTTGTACATACTCTGAACAGCTTGAATACTGTGAGATAAATTATTAGATTTTTGCAAGTTAGCCATGCACATGCTGCAACCTGTGTGCTGAACTGATCAGCGTGAAAACTCAGTACTGTGTGCAGGGTTACTCACATTGCTTCCACTCAATCCTTCCAAATAGGAGGAATATTCATGCTAGTGAGTGGGATATGATGGGATTGCCAGCAGTAGTCCAACTGAGTATAGAAATCATGACATTTTTGAAGTTATATACCATTTTTCATAGTCATGCATCTTCTGTTACAGAATACAAATAATGCGTACAGTGAAGCCCATGTTAAACACCTAGGCAACTCTGAAAGCTGCTAATGCTTCATTTTTCTAGCAGCCCTTTTACTGTCGTTATGCTGCTTATGTTTTGACTACAGACTACTGGAATTTGCTTTGAAAATATCAGTGTCTGTTTTATTTGAGGATTACTTTTGGAGCATAAATCCTGATTAAGGACGACTTCAAGAAGAGACTTTCTTGGCTCATGTCAGTAAAGATTGCATTGTTGTAGAACATGCAGGAGATAAATGTTTGAGACTGACTGGAGGGTCCAATTCTGACTTCACTTAGTTTTGAGTGCTGACCTTTTGACCTTATCTTCCCTTGTTTGTGCCTACTTTCTGTAGGGACAGAAAGAGTTCCTGTGATGCTGTTAAGGTTATGTTGTATGGGATTACTGATTTCATTTCCTACCTCTGATATGTTTAGGACTTTAAAACTCACTGCTGAAAGTCATCCACTTGATGTAGTGGGAAATCAGTGATCTCAAAAATGCACTGAGCTTCACTGGATACATTAGAAAAGCTGAGTTATACTTGCTGTATGTTGATGCTCACAAACTCTGTTTGATTTTAGAGTGAGGACTAGATTCAGGCCTGTAACCACTACCCTGATTTTTCCTAAACTTATGTTGATATAAATTCTTGACAAAAAAAATAAATGCCCACTAACGTGATGTGTGTATAAGCAGTGTTGAATTACAGTGCCTGTGAGATGAAGGTAGTTATGTATTTGCAATCTGCTTAATTTAAAACTGAAAATTCTAATGCTTGTGCTTTTAGAAACTTGTTCTGGAAGTGCAGTGGGATTGCTTCTGGGACAAAGGTCTGAAATGTTCCTTCTGGTCTGTGCACTTCATAAGAATTGCCACCTGAAGAAATTCTGGTTATTGACACCAGTAATATTACAAGTGATGACTTATGAGAGGCTACTGTGCCATGCAGACATGCTTCTGGGAAATTTGGTACCTTTTATTTTCCTCCCACAACTAGGAGAGGAAGATGAAGAAAAAGCCTGCTGCTTTGCCCAAGAAAGGTTTGAGAAGGCAGAACAGTAAGTAATTTGTCCCCATAATGTGGCAGAATTCCCCTAGTGCATGTTTCCTTTCTTCAGAGCACTTCTTAGGTCTCATACTAGTTTTGGCAGGATCATCACTCTCCCCTTCACTTTAGTTGGAGCACTATGCAGGGAGGGAAGTGTCTGCTCAAATGTTCAGAAAAAGATGGTAAGGAAGGGGTGAGAGCCACTTGGCTTGAGGAATAGTCACTCATTTGTCTCCATTTATGCTAAATTTTTATAGCCCTTCTTGTGTGACTTGTGTGCTCATTCTGCATTAGAAGATTGGACAAAAGCATCAAGCAGTTCTTGGAAGAAGGGTAAGGGGATCTTATCAGCTCAGCAAAATTTAACTTGATAGGTGTACAAACTGCCCAAGATGAAAGTATGCTCTTCTTCAGGAGCATTATATGGAATAAGAGTCCTGACGACTCTTTCATAAAAGAGCTTTTGGCTTGCTCTATTAAATAATTAAATTGTTCTTCCTGGAGAGGCTTTTCATCTGTGCCAGCAAAATGCTTCTGGCGTCTTGTAAGAAGACCGTCAGACTGAGTTCCAGTATGGCAAGTCACAGTTGCTGGTTTTATATGGACACAATTTCTAGAAATTTAATTATAATCTTTTTAAGATTAAAATCTAAATTTATTTTACTTTTGGCTAAAAGGGCTTGACATTTAATAGGCTGTCTTCAAACTCGTTAGCCTTGATTTCTGTGGTAACCAAAGCCATTGCATAGTTTTCTTCTGGGATTCATTGTGCTAAATATCTTCAATTCTGGTGTAAAGTAATAAGATCTTAGAGTTGCTCTGAAACCCTGAGTTATGGGTGTGGACTGGAGACTTGAAGTCTCAAAGGTTTGTAATCTCTGAGCTCCCAGAGAGCTGCCTGGCAGCCAGGAGGGTTTTGTGCAAGTGCCTGTATGCATTAGTGTCTGCATAGAGCCACCTCATGTTCCAACAGTTGCACCTTGACTTGCTTTCTAGTTGCATCTTGCAGCTCAACATAAACACCTTCTTGCATAGAGAGATGTAAGAGAGTGAAAAACAGTCTTTGAAGAATAAAAAAAACAATGGGGTTTAGAGAGCCTGATGGGTCTTCATTGTCATCACAGGAGATCAAAGAAAACCTTGGAGCTGCTCTTTCTACTCAGAATTGGAAATAACATTCTTAATTACAAAAGAGAGCAGATCTGACAGAGTTTTTTCTTCAAAGGGAGGAATGCTATATACTGCACTTCAGCCTTTGCAGTCTTTGCAGCACAACATTTTTGAAAAATTACACCTGTCCTCTAATGGAAGACTTGTATTTAAAGTTTTCCCAGGCCACTCTTATCTCAGTTGGATATATACAGAATCAGGTTGTGTCACCCATTTCAGCAAAGTGACCATAGTGAACATGCTACTAAATAGAGAAGGAGAAAATGCCAGCAGGGGTGATGAAGATTAATAATGTGGAGGTGCTAGAAGTTTACTTCCTATATTGCAAGCTCTTTTTTCTGCTTTTCCACTAGGGAAATCAATACTTGTCTATCAGCTTTCTGGCTTAAGTGATGCTCTCAGGGTCCCTGTTTTCTACCAGCAACTACAAAAAATGTGTCTCCACTTATGAGGCCCTTTTGTGGCTTATTCCAGTGTAGTTTAAACTTCCCGTGTCCTTTTTTTTAATCAGTTAACTTTTGCTACCATTATACCTTCTGTTAGGGCTTAAACATCTTATGTCATTCATAGGTTGTTTTTTTTGTTTGTTTCTGTTTTGGTTTGGTGGGGTTTTTTTGTTTTTGTTTAGTTTTGGGTTTTTTGGGTTTTTTTTAATGGCGGTCTTTTTTTAAACCTGTTTGTTCTGGTCTGCAAATGTATCTTTCTCGGCTAACCATTTGGAAGCAGGAGCAGTTTTTTCCATAATGTATTTTCCAATCTTTGACTCACTAGGGTCATGATCATTGGTTCTGTGTGAGTCAGTCATGCATTATATGGGATCCATGTTGTGGATACACTGTTTAAAGCTCTTTCTGTGCTTAATGTAAACAATGTGGTCCCTTTCTGTGGTTCACCAACTTTTGTGGCCATCTAGCTGGTCAGCCAGAGGCTGTGAAATGGTGGCTACAAGGCACATGCTTTGGTTTTTAGAAGGCCTTGGTTGTGCTACACCTTTTGAAATGGACAGTTCATACTGTGCCTCTGCTGTGAGGAAAGGAAATGGAGGGAAAAATAAATAAGGTGGAAATATAAGAGGACACAAAACATATTTTTGTACTTGGAGGTGACTGCTGAAATATCATATAGATGTGAAGGAAACCTTGCACTGAAGGAAAAATGGGAGGAACTTGAGGAAGAATGGAAAGTTGACATTGGAATGGAGGTGTGTTGAGTGGTATGTAAAGGGAAGCATGTTTCAGGGTGATGTGAAGTCTTTTACACGACCTTTTGTTTGAGATTTGTGTGTTCTCAAGGACAGAATAAAACTGTGTTATTCCACGTTTGATTTTGTGTCCGAAGTGCAAGTGCTCAGCATAGTAAACCTCTTGCAGGCTTCACTTGAGATCCTTTTGTGCCACATCCATCACATGGATGAAAATACACCTCACTGACAGCTGAACTGCTCCTCCCCTGGCTCTCCAAGGTGGCAGTGATGGACTGGTGTCATCATTTCAGTCAGTTAGGTCTGCAGTGAGGATGCTGCCACTGTGTAGGTCTGTGGAGGAGAGGGATGGTAATGTCCTTTGGAAAGTGGGTGTGGAGGATTTTTTTGTTTTCTTTTTCTATGATTCTGAGATAAAAGTGAGTAAGAATGCTCTAAAAAATAGGGGGATTTGTGGGGATCAATCTTAGTGCTATCCTGCAGTGAGTCTCTGGCATTAATATAGAGACATCTCTGCCTGTTACCAAGCTTACAGAGGAGTTCTGTCTGGGGTGTTTATGGATATAATGAGCATATTTGAAAAAAAACAAAACCAAAAACTTGAAATTCCAGATTGTCTGTCCAACTTCAAAACATGATCGAGAGCATTTACAAATGTGCACACGTGGACTGGTAACTGCTTGCTTACCAATCAAAATTGGGGCAATCCAAGAAATGTCCCTGTGCTACACAGAATGAAAATAAGTTTGTTCATGCTGAGTGCCAACCTCAAGGCATTTGTGACTTCCAGAGAAAAGTTTATACAGCAAACAGTAGGCCCATGTTTTTATTTTCCTCCATAAATGATAATGGGCCTAGTGATGAGTTTGCCACCAACTGGCAGACTTCCCATATACTTGCTAGGAAAGGAAAGAGCTCAGCAAATAGCTATTGTGAAATCAAAGATAGTTTTCAAAAGAAAAAGAAAATAATGCTAGATAAATTTATTTGGTAAGGAAAACTGGAATGTGGAAAAATTAGTGGAAGAGAAAATTGTTCCCTTATCTCTAAAATTGTGTGAATGTCAGAAGTACCATCCAAAAATCTTAACATTCTGTTGTTATGTAAACATAACTGTGGGATGGTTTAACTTAGTTCTAAAAGTCTAATGAATGCATCTAGCCAAGTAAAATATTCATTAGAGTAATTGGTTCAGTTCAACCTCTCAAGGCTACAGCTTGGAAATATACACATTACTGCCTTTAGAAATGCAGCATGTTGATTCACCAGTCATTTTGTTCAACTCATTTTCATTCCATGTGCTTACTATACTTTGCAAAATCTAATTAAGTAACTGAGGTAGCAGTTTGCAAGCAATATTTGATACATTTTTTAAGCCAAAGGTTAAGTGGTATCCAGAGTAAAACTTGTTCAGTTGCAAGACACATCAGAAATTTTTAAGATATTCTTGTATTAAAATAATTGGATAATGGAAGTACTTTCACAAATGATAATAATATAGTAAAAAGTTATTTGTTCCCAAAATAGTAATCTGTTTGTTAATTCACTTAGATATGCCTGAATGAAGTGTAAAATTCATTAATGTGCTAGCTAGACAGTTTTCACTTTATGAAACTAGTTTTAGTGTCACATGATGAATTTATCATACCCTCATAGGTTTCCTTTTCTCCTCCCCTCCGTGATGGGCATCTGCCTCGGACCATATGGTTTTGGAAAATTTTAACTGAAATTCTTCAGTCAAGGAGCTGAGCTAGCTCATAACTTGCTTATAATTGCTAAAAATGTTGTAGAGACCTTCTGTTTCCATGCGGAGGAGCAGGAACTTGAAGCTTAGCACAGGCGGGTAACTTGTGCCAGGGACAGGCTTTTGCTTTCGATGAAAATCTGCCGAATATTGGCCAACTTGTGTACCTTTCACAATTTGTTCATTTCCAACAGAGACTTGCTGGAGTCTCTTGTGGCTGTGTCCTCATGAAACCTGTGTTCTCCGGGATTCGATGAGTCTCTTGTGAGTGTGTCCTTATGAAACCTCTCTTGGCTTCTCTTGCTGGCACATCTACAGATGGCTCTATCCTGTCACAGGTCCAGAGCATGGTCCAGGTGCTCGTGTGCCATCACCACGGGTGGCAGGGCAGGCTGGTGGAGCTCTGCATTGCCCTCAGTTGGAGTTTTAGCCATCTGCCATTGCCAAATGTGGGTTCTTGTGAATGACCACTGACTAAATGCTAGCCCCGCTGTGCAGTTCCCCACACCTTCCTGACCCAGCGTATCGCCACCATGGATAAAAACAAGTGCAAAAACTGACACAGACATTGGCACTCTTCTGGCTGATCTGCAAAGCTAAGCGCAGGGGTTTAGTGGGTATTGATTCTGTTGCAGAGACAAATAGGTGTTTCTTGAAATGCATCTTTGCAGCTATTTGTGGGTCTTTCAACTACAGCTGCTACCATGATGTTTTAAAAAAGAAAGCAACTCCTGGAATAAACACCCTGCTGCAATGGTATGTTGAGTGTGCTGCCAGCCTCTTGCTGGGGCTGTGGGTGAACGTGCCCATGGAGCCAGCAGCTCCGTGGGAGGAGGCAGAGGCTGGCTGCTGGAGAACTGTGCTGGAGCTGAACAGGGTGAAGCAGCGAGGGCTTGGGGAGATGCTGGGCAGAGGGGGAGACACACACATAGGCTTAGCAGCTTGCGTGGGAGGGAAACAAAACTGGGAGTCCCATAGCAGCTGAAGCCTGGTTAATTCCTGTTTCAGTTTTTTTGGTCATTTTTTTCAAGTGTCATACATGCATTGGTGGTTTGTGAATGAGGATTAGATTAAAAGAATGATTCGAGTCTCTCTGACTTTATTTTTTGTGTTTTTTTTCTTTTGCTTAATAAATGTGAGCATTCCCAATAGTTGGATCAGAGGACACGGGGTAAAGACTTTTATTCCCCTGTTGCTACCTTTGGCAAAACACTGTTAGAAAAACAACATTTTGGATCTGATCATGAAATCACTGTGCATCAACATTTTGGATCTGATCATGAAATCACTGTGCATCTTTTTCACATGCCTCTTGAACTCTTCCAATTAAGTTTTTAACCCCTGTATAACTGCTTCTCCTGCCTTTGTTCATTAAATACGTGCTTTCCTGGTTTCAAGCAATACGGCTCAGAAACTTGGAATATTCCACAGTATTTTAAAGAATTATAGTTTATAAAAATTGATGAGTTTCTTAAGTGATGTAATCTAAAAAGAAAGACTTAATAAAACAGCCTTCTTTTATCGAAACACAAAACAATGTTGACTGAACATTGAATCAAGAAGCAAAATGTCACTATTCCTGCATTTCTTTTTTATTTCTAGCCATATATAGCTTTGAGAATATTATCCTTACAGCAATGAAGTCTACTTCTAGCACAGAACAACTCTTTATGAGCAGTTTTCACTGGCAGATTAAGAAAGCTGTAATATAGCTATTTACATATTGCCAGTAAATATGGTCTTGCACTGTTATCACGTAAAGATCTTGTTCCATTAGTAAAATTTTATATAGTACAAATATAATTTTTGTACTGAAGTACAATAGCTAGAAAGAGTTTATAGACAACCTTTAATATCATGATCTTGGACTGTACCTGATACTGTATGGTGCTGGTGATAAGAGTAAAGAATTAGGAAAAATGCCGGTGTGGGCACAGTGGAATTCATTATTGCAGCGGGGTTCAAGATCTTGCTACTGTAATGTTTATGGATATGGTTTATGTGTAACTTAGTGAAACATCTTAAAAATGCATTGTAGTTTGTATGTGCACAATGCTGTAGCATTATGATATTTCTGTAATATCAGTCATGAAAAATGTACTGTGTCTCTCACAAGAGAAAGCTGGCACCACAGCTGGTTTTTCTGATAGTCGGGCTGTGTATTTCCATCTTGTCACTGATGTTTGGAAACCTTTTGGTCAGTGTGGAGCTTAGGTGATTATATGAACCATGTGAGAACAAGAAACATCTGAAGTGTTTTTCTGTTGGTGCTAAACAGAGGATTAATTAAAGTCTACTACTAAGGAAGACTTAACAAGCATCTGTATCTTTTTTTCATTATTATTTACCTGATGTTGTAAAAGTTCCCAGCGTCTTTCAAATACACAGCGTTCTCTTGGATCATAATATTCCTTTGTTTTGTGGACTTAATTATAAAATAAGCATAAGTAAGCATGTAGGACTTAGTTGTGTTAGCTCCCCATACATCTAAGTAGTCTTTACTCATGATTAGTGTTTTCCAAATGACTTAAGTTGTTTTGCATAATGGCAAAAATTTCCTTGGCATTTGCACCCTAGCCTCGTGAAAGCTTAGTTAGGACTTTATGTGCCAATGGGCACAGAAGCGCTCTGATCGTCTGGGTGTCTGCCCACGGGTAAATGTAAAGGACAGAGGGGGTCCTGTTGACTTCTGTAGGGCCACTGTGCACTGAAGGCATGCGTGTGGTGCCTCGCTGATCTGAGGTCCACGTTGTAGACTGTGCAGTAGTGCACAAAACCCGAGATCTGCTCTCTGTGGTGCTGGCAATTGCGTACAGTCAAAACAAGAATTGCTACAGGCGGAACAAACAGCTTCGTTTTATTGTCTCCTTAGAACAGACCTAGCAAACTATGAGTGGTCAGCATCTCAAAGAGCACACCTAAATAGAGAGAGATGGAGACAAACCAGCCCCCTCGTAGGTGAATCACTCGGAATAACAACAACAACACCACAGAAACCCACGCAGGGGTTTCACGGTGCCCGGAGCAGCGGCGGTGCCCGGCGCGGGTGCTGTGGCTGCAAGGTGTGCCCTGCCGGGCTGTGTTTGCGCCGTGCCTCGGCAGCCCTGCGCTCGGCCCAGGGCTATAATTAGATTAGCAGCCTGCTCAGCAGCGGTGCCAGCCTGCGAGCCTCAGCGAGCATGTGCTGGATTCCGCATGTGCCTCCCGCTTATTGGCGGCCGGGGTTGCTGCCTGCCGGTTTGATAGGTTTCCCCAGTAATCTTTATGCTGCATTACAGACATAGATACAGAGGTACTGCGTGCATGCAACGGGAGAGGTGCTCGGCTTGTAGCGTAAAGGAAAGCCCACAGATGAAAGGCACTGGTCTTTGTTGCAAAGCATCAGTACTTAAGGACTGCTAGCTGGGAGCGGAGAGGTCAGTGAAGGAGTTTTACTTGGTGGTAATTACTTTCAGGTCTTTATCTCTCCGGTAAAGCAGTCATGCATGAAATGAATACTGTTAATCATGTCATCTGTTTAATTTGATCTTGCTTTCGTTAATATCATGTATACTCCGGTGGGAGAGCCATCAGATTACAAAACATATCATTAGAGTGGGTTCAGTTCAAAAATAGAGTGTATTTCTACGAGAATATTGCTTTCATTTGAAAATTTGAATCTGTGCATGAGAGTGATTTTACTGGTTGCCTTTTGTTATGCTAATAGAAATATTTCTTTTATTGGAATGTTTTCTGCCGAGCAATTGAATTAGAGCACTTATAACTATTAGCATATGAAGATAAATCTGTAAATATTGATCAATTTAAAGAATCATTTTATGAAGTATTCTTTAATATGATCACAGCAATAACTATCTTGATGCTTCTGTTTCAACAAGGTAGAGGGATGAGGAGTATTATGCTATTGTTCTTTCAACAAAGATGCTAGAGCCTTCATGTTTGGGTGGATTCTTTGTTTCATCTACTGGCTTTTATTTTAAGTGGCTTTCAAAATGAAACTGAAGCTATTCAGCCTGGTAGATTTCAATATATCATTTGCTTGCATATACATGTATTTTATATGTATTTATTGTTCTCAAAGGCTGAGTTTTGGCCCAAAGCCTTGTTTATTGTGAGAACTGCCTTTAGCAGTAGAAAGAAACAAGATTATATATATATATGCCAATATTTTAATTTGTGATTCTGAGACTATTATAGTATTTATTATAGTGTCATACTCATTTAAGTTTTTTTCATACTTGACCTACGCATCAATTGATCACAACTTTTCCTATAAAAAGCGTGCATATTTAATGAGATCATTCTACAGTGAAAGCTGCTTGGAACAAAAGAAAGCAAGCATAAAGTATTAAAAAAAAGTCTCATAATGTAGTCATGACTCATTTGATGAGTTTTGAATATTAAGGCTGACTGGTGAGGCTTCAGAGTTAATGCCCTTGTCTGTGTCAGACTCCAGAGCCCACATGAACTTGTATATTAAGTCACCAGTCATCTGGCTGGCTGGCTGCCACCATGCGTCCGAGGTACGAGTAGATTGTCTCAGCCAGGATCAGGAAGGTGTTAGGAACAGGAGCTATTTTGGTATTAGTCTTCATTCTTCTCTCTGCACTTATCCTTGAAGAGTTTGGTTTTTTTTCTACTGTATAAACTGAAGTAAAATTTAGGTTGTTCCCTCTTAAAGTATGTGGTGTTGAAACTGTGTTAGCTTCTGAGTAGATACCCTCAAATGTGAGCATTTATTCAGTTACCAACTTTATATGGCAGTGGGTAGAGCAAAGACCTGTTCTTTATTCTTTGTGATTACATATTCAAACAGAAGAGTGTTTGGGAGGTTCAATCACAGCTGGTGCATAACAGTTTGTTTGAAGTTTTGCTGTTGACTAAAACAGGTAACTTGGTATCTAGTTTAGTCAAGAGCAAGTTGTTTTTCCATATTCTGGGAGCTGTTTTTGAAGTTGTTTTCTTGTAGGCAGACTTGGAAAATGGCTCTTTTGCATTGTAACAGTTAAGCTTGGACAGGGAGGACTCGGGATGTGAAGGCATGCCATTCCTGAGCTGTTTCACATTCCCTCATTGCCCCAAGTTACCAACCAAGTGTTTTAAAGATGCTCTAAGCTGATTTATGCTTTCTGCCTCTTTTAACAGAGGCTCACCTTAAGTATTTTATCTATGTTTTTACAACATTTGCAACAGCATCCCATGAAGGAGTAACTGAAATCAATGTTAGTAATAATGAAATGTAGAAGGTAAATATCCTCCGCTGAATCAAATGTTTACATATCCAGACAAGTGGGTTTCCAAGAGAGGCTGATATTTTCTACTCCATGTATTAGGCCATTCTTACATGTAAGCAACATGTCTGGAAAAACGCTTTAAAAATTATCTTATTTTTGGTGGTGGATACAGGTAATCCCACCACCCACTGGAACTGAAATGATGCAGCAGCAGCTATTCAGGTGTGGATGTCTTTGCCTTCAGAAAGAGCTGTGATGATCTATGCAAGCATCACAAGAAAATGTGACAGTAGTGGAAATAGGATTGGTGATACTGTAATTTAACTTTGCAATAGCTTAACAACAAGGAATATGCTACTTTGTTATTGTTTCATTTTGTTACAACCTCATTTTTCTTCTCTGTAAACTAAGAAAACAAACTGAAGCAACAGTTCGTGTGAATTACTCTCTAAAGAGTTGATATCCTTGTTGCTAAAAACATATTTTAACTATAACCA
The DNA here is from genome assembly GCA_013397245.1 of Thryothorus ludovicianus. Taxonomy (NCBI): domain Eukaryota; kingdom Metazoa; phylum Chordata; class Aves; order Passeriformes; family Certhiidae; genus Thryothorus; species Thryothorus ludovicianus. Next base: position 494,057 of record VZTB01014636.1, on the reverse strand, counting down.
GTGTATTGCTCCAGGAAATTTAACACACTTAAGATTATTATCAATGAGATTTTGTATTCAAGCTTTGTCAGTGAGTTTCTTGATGTAAAAGTTTTTAATTACTCCTTTGTTAGGAGATGTATGCATAGCATGTTTGTTATGTGCCTCTGTGAACTGTTCTCATTTCTGATGTGTTGCCCTGTAGTTAAATCTCCAAGTCATTTGTTATGTGAAAAGGAAACTTTTCTTTCACAACAGAAAAACAGTATGTATGTGTATGTGTTTATACATATGTATGATAAAGGGACAAAAGTATGTTGTGATAATCAAGATCTCAGGTGTTTAATTTATATATGCAGGTAAACACGTATAAATACATATACATATTCTACCACTTAACTCTAACATATGTTTTTGTAGAAAACACTTTCAATTTTATACCAGTATTCTCATTGTAATCCAATAGAAATACTCTTGGAAGAGTAATGTTAGAAACACCAGATTTGGCTGCTGGCTGGAGATGGGATATATGCAGTAAACTGAGTGGCTGTAATAAACTGTGCTGCACTAGCTCTTCCCTATTAAGATATTATGTCCTTTTACTGCTCTGCATATAAGTGAATTTTGCATTACTTAAACCCTTACCAAGTCTAAAGGGGAAAGATGATACTTAAGGTTAATGCATTTTTTTTGTAGCCTGTTAGTAATGAAAGAGATACTCCAGAGAAAGTCGTAAGGATTTAAAGTATTACCACAGTGTTTATTTTGCAGGATTTGTACTTACATGCTTTACAGTTTTTAAGTCGAGTAGCAGCCAGTGATATATGCATAAAGGTTTATATTAGAATGAGAAAAGTGACATTGTGCCCTAGAGCTCCTTTTTGCTTTTCCTCTGTTTTTGGAACCAACTCCAGTTATTACTTTGCTGATGAAATGACTGTCTGCTTAAATGGTTGAGACATTCAATAGCCCATCTACAAATGCTTATTATTACACTTGGAGAGTTCACAGGAAATCAATAGCCTGTTTTCTGTATTTTGTTGAGTGAAGGTCATTTCATTCTTCAAATCTGAAGACTTTTGTGCTGGGTGGTGTTAAGGTGCAGGATGAGCCCTCTAGGTGGAGGTTCCCCTCTGTGGGCTCAGCACAGTGTGCATCAGCTTGGGAATGCCTTGTTGTGACACTCTTCCCACACTGATGCAGCAGCACTGTTTAATGGGGTCCAAAATGTTCTCCTGGTATGCAGACAGCTGTCGCCCCAGTTCAGGGATGTGTGCCCTCCCATGCCCTGGGACTGGGCACTGGGCCGGTGGCAGGGAATGTCTGCCCTGCCCTGCCCTGCCCTGCCTTCGTCTCCTGCAGGACTCTTTGCCTGGCACAAGTTGTCCAAGGGACTAACCATGTGGATTTAGAAACCAGATGAATGAAATAAGTCTACCTCTGGGTGGCTGTGTGTCAGACATTTGCAATGTTAAGAGTAGAGTTGTGTTGTATAGAGCAGGAAGTGAAAGTGGCTCTTTTTGCAGTTCTCACAATGGTATGGTGAATTAAACGCAAAGTGGATATTAATGTATTTTTTTTACGCTTAATCTTCTGTTATGATTAATTTAAATTGTTCTTAAATGTATTACCTGCAGTAGTAAGTGTGACTTGATAGATTAAATATAGAATACAGCCAGCAAATAGTAATCCTGGCTGCTATTGTCTGCATAATCGTGGTAATGAGATTCCTGTCTTAATTTCATGTTGTCTTTCATGAATGTGCTTTAGCCACTTGTAGACACAAATATTTGCTGCATCTTTCCATGAAGCACCTGGAGTTTCCAACCCTGATCCTCACTTTGTATATGTGTCATTTTTAAACATTAACTGTCCATTCCATAACAGATGTTGAGTTTGTGCCCTGTTGTGTAGCTGTTGCATACTTCTGTAGTATATTGGTTTAGTAATTGAAATAATATTTATACACTGATGATGATCCTATGGCCATCTACTTATTTGGCTTCTTATCTTTTGGCTGTTGTAGAATAATTTTACTGTATCATCTATATCTTCCTGAATATGTGTAATACAAAAACCCCAATTAATGGCAAAGAAGGATATTAAATACTTGTTTTAAAGAGAGCCTAACATTGTGAAAATTGGTAGACTAAACCAAAGGTTCTTCTACTTCCTGACTAGAAAGTCTATAGGAACAATGCTGTAACAAAGTAATGCCATGTGTCAGAAGACTTGTACATGTTAATAGTGCTGTTTAACTGGAAAGAAATGTGAATATCTGAATTTGCAGTGGTATGCACATTTTCACAAGTTTGTGAACATTTGGCTCTTTCATCTGTTTAGGGTCCTTTGGAGTCAAGGATATAGGTGAGTTTTTTAAGGTCTGGTTTTGTATATAATGTTACTGAAGGAGAGATGTTAATACAATGTGGTATGTTGGCCTATAATACAAAAGCACAATATGATACGGTGTCTATGCCAAAATGTTTCCTGCCTGTATAATCAGAAAAAGACTGGAGTGGAAGGGAGAAATGGAGACAATAAAGATGCATTATCTTTTATGTGACCACAAACTGTGGAGCTGCAAGGTAGACTGAACAGTCTGTGCTTTAGGATTATAAACCATCACTGCAAATGTCTTTACAAAGAGTGAAAAATATGTGTAACTATTCCTGTCTATGTAAGCGCTTACAGTACAAACTTCCCAGAGTAAGGATGATTTCCTTCTGTCTCAATGTCATAATTGTCATTGGGTATTTTGGGCACTGCAGTCATCTGGAAATGAGTGTGCAGCTTTGTATTTCTGCTGTGACATTACAACAGCAGTCTAGTCAGAAGATGTATGAGGGATGTGATAAATTATATCCCTTCCTCTTCCATTTCTGTTACATCAGCCCTACTGTAATCCGTAGTTCTGTGCCATGTGGTGTCCTCTATTTTCCTTTATCATATTGTGAAGTGCAGAGATTGCTATTTTGGCTCCTAGCTCTCCAGGGACTGGGTCTGACAGGGCTGTGCAACTGCTGTAAATTTTCTACGAAACACAGGTACCATGGAGGATTGTGGTAGAAGAGGACCTCTGAACATGATGATGTTATTATCCCCTGGTGTTTTGGTGCTTGTTTCTCTTCACCACAGTTCTCCTCTCCTTGCTGCCACCATCTTTCCAAATTTGTCCGCTGTTTTCCCATTAAAATCTACTCTTCTTTTTTTTCCCCTCCCTCTTTTTGCCCTTCAGTTTCTACCTGTCATTCCACCTTGGGCTCTTTGACACCTTTGCAGCCACCTGTCCCTTTCTGGGAGGTGGATATCTGCGCTGTTTTCAGCTGATGTGGCTGAATTTCTTCCCAGTGGCTGCTGTGGGGCTGTGTTTTGGATTTATGCTGGAAACAACGTTGATAATATAGAATTGTTCTGGTTATCACTCAGCAGGGCTTACACAGAGCCAAGGCCTTTCCTGCTTTTTGTGTTACCACACTGGTGAGGAGGCTGGGGGTGTGTGGGAGGGTGTGAGGAGACACAGCCAGGACAGGTGACCCCAACTGACCAAAGGGATATTCCAGACCATGTGCCATCATGTTCAGTGTATAAAGCTGGGGGAAGAAGGAGGAAGGGTGGATGTCTGGAGTGATGGTGTTTGTCTTCCCAAGTCATTGTCACATGTGATGGGGTTCTGCTCTCCCAGGAGCTGGCTGAACACCTGCCAGCCCATGGGAAGCAGCAAAATAATTCCTTGGTTTGTTTTCTCTATTTAACTGTCCTTATCTCAACCCATGAGTTTTCCAGCTTTTACCCTTCCTATTCACTCCCTGATCCTGCTGGTTGGGAGAGCGAGCAAGTGGCTGCTGACTGGAATTAAACCACAACAATATCCAAAAATATCACTTATGCAGAGGTGCCCAAGGACGGCCACAGGTGAAGATTAAAAGTTCTCTTACCAAAGATGCTTGATTTTTTTAAAGTTATTATTTGTTGGAACAAGATGTCCTTGACTCCTGCTTGGAAAGCTCATTCTGACAAAAACAAATCGTGCCCCTGACCTTTTCAAGTCTGACATATCTGCTTTTTTTCTCTCAGCCACTTACCTCTTTACTGAAAGCAAGCATCTCCATTCATCTTCCTGTCATCTCTAGATCAGGCCTTTCTTGAGTGATTTATGAGCTTTTCTGACCACTTTCTGCAAACAGGGTTCCTTTCTGTCATGCCTTCATGCAGGTACCTCATAACAGCTATGTTTCTGTAAGAGCTTGACCCAAGGAGCTGCTTCTGCTCCTCCTGCTTTTTGAAGGTGTCTCAGACAGTTGTGGCATGTTACTGACCTGAATTTTGACAGCTTCACTGGTGCCTGCAGGGCTCCAAGATGTGTGGGTACTTAACTGCCTTAAAGTCACATTTATTTTGCTCTTTTTCTTTTGCTGGCACTTGGCACATTTGCCACACTGGGTGCCTAAAGGATCCTGCCACAGGCTGTCCACTGGGAGAAGGTTTTCAACACTGCCTTCATTAAATTCTCGCAGAAAAACAGCCAAGCAGATTATGCTCCTATCCTGTGCTAAAGTATACAGGATTTGGGTCTTTGTCTGTAGTGTGACTTGATGAGGACTATAGTATGTGTAGAAAAACTGGGGTTCTTTTTTGCTATCAACTCTGATTCTGAGCTCCCTAAAGAGATAGAGTTTTTGCAAGTATTTTCTCTTTCTTCATGCTACAAAACTTATACTTCCATATTTTATTTCAGCGTGAAGTAGTGAAGCCTAAATTTGCAACTCTGAAGCCTAAATTTGCAACAAAAGTGTGTCTATAACTAACTCTTAAAACACATCCATTCTTAGAAAACATTACAGATACTAAATCCATCTGGTGTTGAATTACAATTGACTTTTTATAACTACTCTTGGTTCTGGCTTTGTGGAAAATATTCCTGGAAGCATTAGGATCCTTAGGATCCTACACGGAGTTTTTTGTTTGGTTTGGTTTTTTTTTTTCCCCCCTGCTTTTCACTAAAATTAATTATGGAATTTTCAGTATGTATCAACACCTGATTGGGGAGAGCAAAGAACATGGAGCCTTGTCAGTGGTTTCCTATGACAGGACAAGAAGTAACAGGCACAAACTGAAATGCAGGCAATTCCATTTAAATATAAGCAAAAGCTTTGGTACTCTGAGGGCAAGAGATGGGGAAGTCTTCATCCTTGGAGATTTTCAGAACCTAACTGAGATGTGGTCCTGGGCAACCTGTTCTAGGAGGCCCTGCTGTCAGCAAAGACTTGAATTTGACAGGCCCCAGAGATGCCTTCAGCTGTTCTCTGATTCTGTTACTAGAAGTCTCCAAACAGCAGATCAAGCAGGCCTTGCAACTCTAGTCAAGTTATTTTTTTATATATTAATTCTTCAATCCAAATAGTATAGCATTTTATAGCTAGGTATACCCTAGATATTAGTGTATATGTGGGTAGGTGTATACACACATGTATAGGTAAGTGTACACCTACCTATTTCTATCTCCAGTGTAAATATACTTGAAAACTAGGACAAGCTGGAAAATATCAGAGAAGGAAAAGGGAGGAGTAGAGTGTTTTTATATATATATTTTAAATATCCTAATGTCATTTCATACAGGCAACATATGCTTTATGTCGTCATTGAGGGTTTTTTTTTCCCTTCCCCATAAATATGCTGAATCTGTATAGTAAAAAACTGCTGGATAAAATTGCTTTAAAGAAAGGTTTATTTTTATTATATGATTTCTCTTGGGCACTACTTATACATAATTGCATCTTTGTTCTCATGCACATTGAGTGTAAGTGGGTACAAATTGTCTAGGAGGAGATCTGGAAGAGAGAAAGCAGAGAGCAAAAGGCTCTGAGTCAGAAGAGGGAGGTTCACCGTCAGCTAGACTCATCTTTCTCAAAAAAGTAGCTCCAAATTAAGCAGTAAACACATAAAAACTGGCCTGAGTTTATGTATCTATATAGAGTACTCAATAATTTGGATTTTTTCAAATACATTTTGGAGTCCTACATGTGTGTAATTATGACTTTGCTGGTATTCAGCCCTATTTCTGCAGCTCACAGCTGTGTCTGGCTGTCTGATGATGTTCTTGAGAACTAGAAAGCTGGACAAGGCTGACTGCTAAAATTACATGTAGTCTCTTGGCATATAGGTGATCCTGGGGGGTAGTATGGGAGGAAGCTGTCTGTGAGCATCCTTTGTAGCATGAATTGGATACTTTGTGAGGAAAAGGAGATGCTTGAACAGTTCATCATGTCCCTTCAAAGCCATGAATCTTGCTTTATAGTATTAAAACGTTTTCCTTCTCCTTTTCAACCTAAATTAAAGTCAATTTCCCCTTCTTTAAGTGATGAACATTGTTGTTTGGGGTTGAAGAGATTTTCTTTGTTTATATCTTGGCCAAGATAAGTGACAAAACATTCAGACTTGAGGTTTTATATATAAAGTTGAAGAAAAATTATCTTTCTTCCCATAAGCATTTGGAGTTTTATTTGTTTAAGTAAAGTTCTCTCTTCTGACTCTTCATGGTCAAATATAGTGTGGGGCTTAGTTTTTCCTGCTTGCTCATAGGTCTTGAAATAACTTCTTAGAAATGCACTTGCAAAATAACAACAGTAATAATAAAATCTGTTTTGAAGATGAAAGAAACCAATCTCTGGTTCTGAGAGCTTGCTTAGCTCCATGTTTAACACATCAGCTTCAAGCACAGCCACTAGAAGGTTTGGAACTGTTTTTTTTGCTGTTGAATTTTCAAAAATCTGATAAAATGTGATAAACCCTTTAATCCTTATGAAGTATACAATTCATTTTAGTTTAGCAGTTATGCCTTTTACACTTGAATAGATTACTTTCTTGGGTCAGTGCAGTTGTCTTTTGAAAATCATTTAGAGGTATCCACTGGTAGTGAAGTTGTCTTGTCAGGTATCACAAACATGCAGGAGGAATGAATGGGTTTGCACTGACAGCTCTAGTCTCCCCCCTACTCTTCTTTACCTCCTTGCCTGTGTGTTCATAATCATTCCTTCCTCTCTCTGTCCCCCAGCCCTTTCCCAAATCTATAATTCTCATGTTTGCTATGATTTTCAATTTCAAGGACTCTTAGGCCATCTGAAGCAAGAAAGAGTCCTGTTTAAAGTGTGAAACTTGCTTTTCATTTCCTTTTCGTGATATATCTGGACATGTTCGCATGTATGATGTGACATTCTTCAGTAAAAGTTGCAATGTTTGCTTCCTTTCAGCCAGAGGTACCAATCAAATTGTACCTTGCAGTACTGCATCAGTGCCCTTGCTCTATTATGGAAAAATTTGGAAGCTCTGAGTGTTTTTGTAAAGAGGAGAGAAACCAGGCTAAGATGATGCCTTTGGGGACTCCATTTGAGTTTTGTCTTCAAAATGAAATTATTTACTGCATTTAGAAAATAAGTAGCTAAGACTAAGAAACAGGTGGATGAAGTTAATTTTTACTACTGGTTTATTTCAATTTCTTACACTTGAGGGAGAAGTCAGGTGGCCCAGTTACTAATGGAGAACTGATACAGCCTCAAAAAAAGTAATTGCATTTCTTCTCAAAGAGAAAAACCATACTAAGTGTAATTCTGTTTCAGTCCCCGTTGTATCTAGCATGATTTTAGCATAGTTTTGGAATCCAGGGGGATTTCCTTATTTCACATAAGCTGTCACCTGAGGTGATTTATACTTCTTTAAATGTACTCTCCCTTGAAACTTAAGCCCTTAAATAGTCTGCATAAGTTTTGAATGCTTGTGTTGCCTTTGATATAGTTAGATTAAAACTTTTATTTCTGTATAGATGCGGGGTTTGTCTGTATAATTTTTAAGTACATGAAAACAGGGTTAGCATTAATCTCCCTTCTTGTCCTCTGCTCAGCTGGAATCTTTAATTTGCTCTCAGAGCTTTTTAAACCCCTGAAGTGTCCCAATATTTCTCGTCAATAAAGGTCACTTAACTTGTGTAGGAAGTGCAATTTCTGTCAAGTTAGTCTACTGAGAGTCTTGCTCCTTAAGGAGCCTTTGTGATGATCTTTCCAGACAAAGCAGCACTTAAACCACTTTCATAATTTCTCTATAAGGTAATGATTCTGCAATCCACTTGAATCAGAAATATCTCTTTCTTCCTGTCTTAAGCACATTAATCTTTTATAATAATAATACTGAAAAATTGAGGTTTAAACAAAAGCAGTCATCACCATATACTATAGCAGTGGAATAAAAACTGAGCAGTCCTTCCTACCCCTATTTTGTTCCTTCCAAGGCCCTCACAAGCAGGGAAAGCCTATATCTTGAAGATTTTGCATCATGTCTGATACGCAGACTTCTCTATCTGCCCATGCTATGAAATCTGCCATCCGTGTGTCTCATCCTACTACTGAAGTACTCTGTTGTCACTTTCCTAGCCTGGATAAAAGCAGCCTTGTCCCACTTACATCAATTCTGAATGTTGCTTGAAAGAGCATTTCCCAAAGTCTGTGTGGCTTTGATCATATCATCTGTCTTTACATCTTTTGTTGGTTCCTTCTTCTCTGTTGTACCCAGAGAAACTCTTGGTAAGGTATCCTAACATTATCTGTCATCTTCAATTTATTAACCAAAATTTTTGATTTCTTATCTCCACAATGCCATCCTAAGTCACCTCTTTGTTACACTTTCAAACAGTAATCTTTGTGCTTTGTTTTACATCCTTTCCACCTGGGAAGAGCTAATATTGGTTAAATAAATTCAGTGTGCTTCATTGTGTTATGGTCTTCTTTTAATTTACATAGTATCACCAGGCAATCTTGCAAAATGAGTATTAGTAACGTTTCAATTAAGACCTAGAGAAAGATCTTTTCCGAAGGACCTGTGTTTGTGCTTACATTGCATCTGCAGAATCCTATCTGCTGGGAAGAGTTGTCTGTGCAGATGATAGAAAAAGGCTTGTAATGCAACAGAAACTTGCTGTGGTGTCACTGATTACAGAGAACAAGTCTAGTCTAGTGGCGTTTCTAGGTGAATGGATTTGTCTGCAATGAGAAATACTATCAGTTACAAAAGCAGATTGTTGTGGGAAGGGAGATAAAGTATAACATTAATACAAGATAAAGGAAATCTCTGAGAATAATGGAACAAAATACAACTTGTTATGGAGCTATTTGGTCTTGAAGGTACTAAACAAACTCATTATGTGTTTTCTGGAGCTTCCCAAAATTATTTGTGCATGTCTGGTGGCTATGGGAGCAAAGGGAGACATGTCATTGTGGAAGACTTGAGGGTTGTGCCGTGGCCTGGCAGAGGGGATGCAACCTACCTTCAGGAGCCAGGAATTGCAATAATTATTGCACTTCTCTTCCACTGACTGAGTGCTTTTCTTTATGTACAGAACAGGAGCAAACCCATGTCATGGTTCCAAGCATTAATTAACTCTCTTTAATACCATTCTGGAAAACCAGTGGGAGTTTTATTGTTGTCCTTTCAGGTTTGGCGGTGGGGTTTTTTAAATGATGCCCAAAAATCTTAAGGCCAGTTTTGTTTGCCAGATTATTCAAAACTGTGCTGCATGCACTGGCTCCCAGTGGAGGCCATTGGCAATGCTACTGTGAGGTCATTTTGTTAACAAAAACAGAACAACAACCAAAGGAAAAAAGAAAACCACCAACAACCAAACCTACTTATTGAGGCCTTTACCTCTGTTTCCAGTGTTCACATAAAAACACCTGGAAGTGCAGAGCTATTAAAATCACTGCAGCACTGTCGAAAGAAATCAAAAAAACTTCTGAACATTTACTGCTACGAGGTGTTTACGAGAGATTTGCAAATGGCATCTTTCTTAAGAATTAAAAAAGTATTACTTGGTTTTGTTATACTGAGAATTACAAGCATGAAGAATGTAACAGGTCCCTTGGAGGTGCCAAGTGAGTTGTTTGTGAAATACCACCACAGAGGTCCACTTCGTAGCACCACACTTTCATAAGTGAAAGTCGCTGGTGATAAATTAGGGCCAATAGATTTTCAAAAAGTACTGGGTACTAGTTTAAAGGAGGGAGCAAACAGGGTGAAATTAAGGAATTTCTTGGTTTAAGGATTGAATTAAGTACAGGAAACAAGATACACCTCGAAATTCAAATGGACTCTGTGCCTTCTTCTGTCTTAGAAATATGGTGGCCTATTTCTTCTGGGTTTACCACAAGAGCAACATTTTGTTGAAGTTATTTTAGTGTAAAGGTAACGCGTGAGAGAAGTTCACCATTGCCATTAAGGATCACAGAAAAGGAACAAAACCACTGGGGCTGAGCAATTCCCAGCTCTAGCCTGGACTGCAGTGGGGGATGCTGGAAGAAGCAGGGGTCCCTGAATGGCCCCTGCAGCCCCTCACCCTGGGACAGCTCACCTCCAGACTGGAATCCCCTTGACTGGGCTAAGCCAGTTCTGTTGCCACAGTGCCATTGCTGTCAGTGAAGAGAAAATGGGCAGGTGTGGGTATGGCTTCTCCAACCACTTTGGGTGCTGGAGGTGGTCCTTCTCCCCTGCCAGCTGTGGGAGGGACAGGATAAATGGCTTTTATGTGGCTGCAGTTTATTGGTTGCCTTGCTGTATTGGAAAGCTGTTTCTGAACCTAAATGCTGTACTGGTTACAAATGGTTTAATTTCCAGCATAAATTTTTGCTTTTAATTAGCAGCATTTCCTTATACTGATAACGTCAAACTTGTTGCACTGTAGTGTGGTGTGGGATTTTTTCCCTCCATATGTACTCTTCTGTGGAGTGAAGCATTTAAAAAAAAAAAAATTACAGCATAGTTTGTTTAGATTGTATATGTCTAGCGACATTTTACGGAAGAGTGGTAGAAGAACCTTTGTTCCACATCAAAATCTGTGTATCCTCACGTACACATATCTGTATCTATCCATATATAAACTCCTAAAATCTGAAGACATTTGGCATGACAATGGTGTGTGATCATAAAGGCCAAAAGTTTTGTGCAATTTGGCCAGTGCTTCCTGCCAGAACTGATAACAGGGGTGGGAATTGCCTGTAATGGTCACTACCTGTACATTTTATGGCTTGGGAAGAAACCTGTTCTTTACCACAGGAGGGCAAGTTCAGGGGCAGCTTTTCAATCTCAGTTGCTTTTTAAGGCAGTCGTGGTTTGTATGTGTGTGGTAACTGAGGAAAGGGTGTAGCTGGCATCTTCGCAGTTAAAGATTGTCTCATCACCAGCACGTGGGTGCTTTGTGTGGCTCTGGGGGTTTTGGAATGTGTAGGAAAGCAGCAGCTGGAAGTGGATTTGAAAGCAGCATGAGGAGGGACATGCTGCTGTTTGGGGCTGGGGCCATCCTGAGGCTGAGCTGGTGTGTTCCCCATGTACCTGTCAGCTTGTTGAGAGGTGGGTGTGCCAGTCCATTGACTGAAATCCCTTAAGGTTTGGTAGTAGTTGCTAAGCAACTGCAAAACTCTTCAAAACGGGATTTCTTTTCCTTACCCATGGACTGTTTTTGCAGTGGGTAGAGGACAAGGGGAGTGAGGAGCACTGTGAGAAGCACTGCCTAGAAGCCACTCTCCTCCCTTCCACGTGTCACAGCCAAGGTGATGGAGAGGGACCCAGTCTTGTACTGTGCTCCCCTTGCAAATTCACAACTACTGTGAGAAGCTACAGCAGTTTTCGTTTTTTGCCGTGTACATAAATATTACTCTCAACAAGAGAAGATGCTACATTTTGAACATTGCTCTGAAAAGCAACGAAAATTCCCAGTTAAACTTGGACATTTTAAGGAAGACAGTTGTGCAGTGAAGGGACATAACATGAGAGGTCTGATGGTGATGATCCAGAAGTGCTCTCCACCCTCAAAGGACTGGTGTACTCTCAGCATAGTCATCATTGAAAATAACTTGAAGTTTTGCAGGACCCCATCAGTTCACATGCTATAAATTCACATGCAGGTGTATGAATTGTTTTAGCAGTTGGCATCCCATCTATTAAGTCATAAGTTCTACAGTTGGTATTTCAAATTATTTCCTATAAATGATGTCTTACATGTGAGGATTATGTTCAAGTGATTGCAGCTTGAAATTGGCTGGTGTCTCATGCATTTTTATCACTAAAATACGAAGTCTTCATTGGCAGTAGCTTAGTTTTGGTATTTGATTTGTTTTCAAGCACCTTACTTTTACAAGCCATGTATTGTTTTTTTGGCAGAAAGGCAGCTGCTTGGCATTCAGAGCCACTAGTTTGCAGTAACAGTTGTTGGTTCTGGTCCTTATTGGTTTTTCTTTCCAATTAAGATGCAGCTGTTATGACTTCTGGAGTGAGGGAGGATTATTTTATCTAATGATGTAAATGGGAAAATCCTGAAGTAAGGATCTGTCCTTCAAAACAGCTAGGAAAAGACCAGGTTGTAAGGTCTTAATGTTTAGTAAGAAGTACCCCGGGCTCTGATTTTTGTGACAAACTGAGTAAAAAGATCTGGTGTTTCTTTTCTCATGCAAATGGAAGGGAATTAATGATTTGGAGAAGATTATCCTAAAGGATTTTTCACACTGCATCTTTTACAACATAATAGGGGAATGTACAATTGCTAATGCCTTTGAACTTGGTGATTTTTTTTTTTTTTTGTGGCATTTGGAGCACTTGTAGATATAGTGCTTTTGTACTTTTTAGGGAGTAAAAATAAGATTGTGGTATTTTTAACTTTTTTGCTCAGGTATGTGTTCAGTGCTTTATATGAAAAATCCCTGAGCCACCTTTTATTTTAGTTATAGCCTAAAAGCTGTAATCAGCAGAAGAGGAAGCCACCACACACACAAATCATTGCAGTGTATTGCAGACTGGACAATTCTGTTAATCCAGCCATTTAAAGTTAGGAAGTCAACCAGGCTGAAGGTGGACAATGATTTGAGCTTTATGTGTAATTTCACTTTGGTGGCTCATTCAAGCATTTTTTATTTTTATTTTTTTTAATTATAGTACACTCTTTCCCCAGACTTCACCCATACAGCCAAAAGTCACTCATGCCTAAGTTAAGTGCATCCACACTGGAAATCACATGAGTTAGACTGTTGCATTGTATATATATAGACAGATTGTTTGTACGTACATATGTATATGTCACTACACACACATATATATATATTATATTTTGACTTGTTTTCTCCTTTATATCTTCCAGATGTGATATTTTGGAAAGCTGGGGGTGGAGTGGGATTGCAATCTTTTCTTTACCTTTGTTTCATGTGGCAAAGGAAGACAAGGAGCAGTTGTGGGCTAAGTGTTCTTGAAAGGATTTGCATAGTGTCTATGGACACTTTCTTCCTTTTCCTCCAGCTTTCTGAAAGGAATATAAATTATGGCAAGTTGTTTCAGTAGATAATCAAATATGCTTAGTCGTTACCTCTCAACTATAAATGGCAGTATCATCTAGAAGAATAAAAACTAGTCAGCCAGTCCAAAAGTAGGGAAGTGGGTTATTTGATATATTCTCACACTAGTAAAGGGAGTGTAAAGGGATTAAACATTTTTATTAATTTTCATAACAGAAGTGTGTCTAACTTGACGAATTATTGAACTGAGAGATCGACTTAGAATGTCATTGCTATTGGCAAGTTGTATTGTAAACCAATAATCAAGTTCTTATTGAAACAACCATAAATCAATGACTTTCTTTTTCTTTTTCATTTCAACACAAGAGTAAGAAATAATTTCATCTAATCTCAATATTTTTTTCCTTTTTCATTTTATAAACAGCAAGACCACAGGAATCCCCCAAGGAGGTTATTACAGCAGGCTTATGATACAAAAAATAAACAGATTCTATCTCTTAATAGAAAATATCCAAGAACAGCTCTTCAATATTTTAATTCAAATACTTGATGCTGTGAATAAAGAGCGTTGCATGAAAACTTGCTGGATGGATGTGGCTCCTTGTCCACATGGGATCCTGTAGAGGCCTTTGTTGGTGAGGGTTGGCTGTACAGAAAGCATTTATTCTCAGGATGATGGTTTTGTTTTGGAGATACAAAGAAACTCATGTGTTTAACAAATTTGTGTGAATGTAGGACAGATACTCTGGTCTGTGTGTATGTGATGACCGTGAAGATGATGTCTTTTGAACACTGAACTTTGCATGAGAATGTTTTTAACTTGCGTATTCTCAGTTTGGAGATTGTCTGATCAAGGATGGCAGGTTGACTTTTAGGGCATCCAGTGCCACTTAACATGCCCCAGGCTATCAGAGACAGCATGTTGGGCAGGATCCTGATGTGTAAGAAGCTCTGAGAGTGAGATGTCGCTGTGTTTTAAAGAGTGTTGTGACAAGGAAAGAAAGTCTTCTGTTTGTGAGCAATCTGCAAAAGTAAAACCAGAGTTAGGGTGTTAAAACTTTGTGTGCCTGGGAACTGAAACTAAAATTACCCTTAGCAAGTCCTAAGAGCTGATTTTTTTGCTGGTGGTGGTGATTCTATTTCTATTTTACATGATAAACAGAACAAATTCTTAACAATGTTTTAAAAAGGCGTAGGAATAGTAAAAATAATCATAAATAGTTAAAAGAACCAAATACAAACAAAGGAAAAAGCCCAATAAAAGCCCAACCCCCCAACATTGAAAAATCAAGACTTTTATAACTTGCTTGGTCACTAACTCGATTATAGTGGCTGTATAAAAAGTGGTCCATTTTGGTGGTGCATTATGTTACCATGGTAACATTGACATACTAATTTAGAAACCCTTCAGGCTAGCTTTGAGAGCATGAACATTGCACTAGTATACCAAAACATGAAAAGACTTATTGTGAGAGTAACTGCTAAATGTTTAGGATGAGCCCTCTAGATACATGTGGACTTTCCCCCCCACTCCACCAAATTTCTGTTAGGATCTACATTTGCTTGTACTGTTAAAAATATCTGAAACAGGCTTATATGAATGTTTTTACAGTGTTTCTTATTAAATTCTTTTGTTTCCTTCTTGGAGATGGACCTTGGGGGGTTTCCATTGTGAAGGCCATGTTAGGTGCAGCTCCTCTGTCCCCCAGCTGCAGGGGGCTGTTGTTAGGGGTACTTGCTTCATTCTCCTGGTACATGGACTGTAAATTGCACTTTGAGTCTTGGGTGTTAACAGGTCTTGAGTCATCTTACTTGCGTGTGATCACAAATTTTTTTTCCAGTGGCGTTGAATTGTGTCAGCTGGACCAGTGAGTTTACTGCCATTTAGTTTCTGCATATTTGAAAAAGAAATTTTTTTTTTAAATGCTGTGTAACTAGTACTATGATACTCAATTTATAAACAACCAAGAAAAGTTGCCAGAAATAGGGAGCATGCCAGTTACACTTCCTGTGGTAACTTCCTGTGTAGTAGAGAAATTCGTATTCTCAATTCCTTGAACCTGTTCTCATAACACCTTCAAAGGCTGTCATGAGCCCTTGTTTCTGGCTCAGGTTGGCAAAACCTGAAGTTATGTGGGATTAGCAAGGCCTGAACATGCCTGGGGTGCTGCTAAGTTATGCATTTTTTCATTAAAAGGGATTTTTGGGAACAATTCTTCATTCACAGTAGAAAGCACCATATTTTTTTCTGTTTCATATCAATATATACATGCACACAACTGGATTTGTTACTTCTTAACTCAGTTAAGTTAAGCAAAACAAA
The DNA here is from genome assembly GCA_013397245.1 of Thryothorus ludovicianus. Lineage (NCBI taxonomy): Eukaryota > Metazoa > Chordata > Aves > Passeriformes > Certhiidae > Thryothorus > Thryothorus ludovicianus. The sequence goes on along the minus strand of VZTB01014636.1, from coordinate 478,436 downwards.
TCTTAGCATGGGAAATAAGCATTATGTATTAGATCTTGGTTGAACTGATTCTACAGTCTAAACTAAAAAAGATTTTTTGCCTGAAAATAAGTGACAAAAAGATTGGAATATTGAGAAATGTAGTTAAAATAGAGTTGACTAAATAGTAATCTTCGTTACCAAGTCTCTTTTTTAGCAACTTGGTGTACTTCTTGTTTCATGATAATTGCTTACATTCTTTTTGAGAGTGGAAGTTGGTTTTAATCTTAATTTTTAAGTAGTACTAAATTGACAGATCTGGAAATCAACACGCTGGATTAGGTTGTAGTGCCAGCTTGGGCAAAATGAGGGTATTCTAGATTCTGAGCTTTTATTAAAAAAAAAAAAAGTAAAAGGTATTTTGAGCTCTTTTGGTCACAAGGATTACTGTTAAATCTGTGAGCAGAATGCAGTTTACACATTCTCAGGTGTCTCTGTGTACTGAGATGGTTCACATGCCATACCAGCCTTTGGGGGTGCTGACTCTGAAGCAGCACAGCTTCAGCCTGTGTCTGAGGGCTGCTGTATCTTCTCATCTGAACAAGCAGTGAGTGCTCCTGTGTGTGCAAATCGAGGGGAGAAACACCCCAAACCAAAACAAGGTGGTGCTGTGTTCGTGCCAGGATTTCGAGCTTTCCCATCACGATTAATGCTGTGCAGGTATGAATTTATAAGGAATAACCAGTGCTGTGAACAAAGCATGCTGTATGTGTTAACCAAAGTAGTTAAGATTTTTAAAGAAAAAAAACTAAGCTAGAGGAAGTCATGCATGTTTCTCACAGTTATAAATCTACTTGCTATTGAGCCAGGCTACAAATTATGCTTCTCCTCCCTGTCTTCCCTACCTCCTTTTGAGGAGATGACATTATTTTTTATCCTGGATCATTTCTTTATCTTGATCTTGCTGCCCCTCTACAAGCAGTTGCACCAGTGTAACCCAAGGGTTTTCCAGAGGATTGGTCTCGCTGCCACACGAGAGGCAGGCAAAGCCATGTTCCCAGTGGAGAACAGGTCCCAGCAGCCTTGTTCAATTGCAGAGGGTGCGTGCAGCCTGACTCTGCCCAGACACACAGTCTTCAGCGTCCTGGTGATGTGCTGCTGGGCCAAAATGGCCTCATTTTGGGTCAGAGGGGTAACTTACCAGTTCTGGAACAGTACCTAAGGAAGCTGGTCTCAGACTAGGATGGGCTCCTGACCAGATCTCAGGGTGAGGTTGGAGCACACATCTGTGGGACCTTTCCAAGGACACTGGTGCTGGATATATCTTGGAAAGGAGCACTGGTGGGGATGGAGTGGGTGGGAACTCAGCCTCCTCTCATCAGCATGAGTGAAAGGTGGGGCCTAAGTTTATGTGCTGGGTGGAGAGTGCAAGCTGGAGCTGCTGAAACCACAGCTGTGTGTTCCAGGCTGGCTCTGCTTCCCCTTCCCCTGCAGCCTCCTGGCCCAGCCAGAGGCCATGGCATGGGGGAGCGTGTGGCAGCTCGTGCTGCTGAGTTATCCCAGCTGTGCTTCAGCTGCTCCCTTTTCCTTGCAAGAGTAAATAAATATTTAGAGTTTGAATTACATTATCTATCAAGAACCATTTCCTTTTTTCACGTGCTTTTTTCATGTGCTTTGCTCCTCAGAGCTCTCTAGCAGCAGCCATGACATTGGGGAATTATCTAGAGACAAAAAAAGTAAATTATAAATCTGTCTGGATTTACTACTAAAAATACATTTTGACAACAGACATTTAGTTTAAGAATTTGTGTCCTGCCTGAGCACCCTGTTTGTCCGATTCCATATCCCTTTGCTACTGAATGTTTTTTCTGGATGTCTGAGAGGCTTTTCTCATCTCCAGTTGCTAGAGAATCCTATAGAGGATCCTATAGCTTTTCAAACTTGAAACACGTTGGAGTGATTTTTTTATAGCAATAATCTAATTGATTTCAGAGGGCTTGGGGGTTGGTGGTAGTGGTGATGGTTTCCTTCTTTTTTTCTTTTATTTCTGTGTTGAACCCTTGGGTTTGGTTTGGGGTTTTTTTGTTTGGGTTGCATTTTTGTTTGGGAGGGTTTTGGAGGGTTAGTTATTTTATTTGTTTGTCTTGTTTTGTCTTCTCTCAGTGTACTGTTTGCCTTCTGTCCAGATGAGGAGACTAACGCAGGGAGGCAAAGCCGAATCGCTCCAACAGCAGCAGCCACACGCTGCCATGCTGCAGTACACAATGTGAAAGAAGAGGCTGTTTTGTTTCTTTCCATGCCCCAAATCCAAACACTAGCTTCCAGCATCCTGATGCAGGCTGTTTGTGGGCCAGTCTGTGGACTGGCAGTGCAGGACAGCCCTGTCCTCTCCTCATTTCCTTCACCTGGAAGGAAGATGTGGATGCATCACCACCTGGCTCTGGAGGCTATCCCTTCCCACAAAGGTGGGGGTGCTCTGCCCCACAGCGCCTGTGCCAGGGTCCTGTTTGACACTTAAGTTTTGTGCTAGAGCAGTACAGACTGGTTGGATTTATGGGAGAGTGTTCCAGGCTTCTTTTCCAAGCATGTTGTATGGATATTTTTTTTTTTTTTGTTGTATGTTCTTTTTCAAAAGCTGCATGTTTCGTCCTTACTCCAGGGTTATTTTTGTTTGGTTTATCCTACCTTCTCTGAACACCTTAGAAATTGTTACTTCTTTGTGCACTCAGCAGTGCTCCCCATCAGGAGAGAGATAGCTTGCAGGGCTGGTCATTCAATTTTTGTTGCCAGTTCCAAGCTTTTACTTGCCTATACATTAATATTTGTCATGCCTGATGAGACTGGGCTTTGCTCCTGCTGTCAGTGACACAAGTTACACGTTTTTTCACAGTCTAGCAAAGGGATAGATGGACAACAGATGTTGTCACAACTGGAATTAACCATATGGTCCCTACATCACCTTTTCTATGTTTGTCTACTGCTGAAAAATTACTTGAAAGTCATCCATTTCCAAACTCAAGTCTTCAATACAAACTGTTTCTTTTTCTTCCCCAGCTTCCTGCATTTTGTTTGCAGAGGCCTGTTGTTCTTAAACTAGCAATTAAAAATCTCCTCAGGTGCTAAAAATAACCTAGCTGTAATTCTACAAAGAATTATTTTCTGCAATTTCTTACTTTTTAAGCATCAATGTTACTTAGTATTCCCAGTAGGTGGACACCTCTGTCATGTTTTTTTTTTCTCTTAATACAGAAATATAATCTCTGATCCATGGGTCTGTTACTGATGTCTGCTCCTCAGTTTGTAGCTTCCCATTGCTTTATTAAAGAAGTCGGTCTAAGCTTATATACCTTTAATTCTGGATTGTTGGGTTTTTTTCCCTTCAAGATAGGTTCTATTTCATTTCTGCCAGTATTTTAGGACTTCCAGTCAAAATTACTTCAACAAAATAATATGATGGGAAGTGTGATAAAACAGGATTTATCTGCACATTTCTTCAGAAACTTTGTCCTGCCTTGTCTCTCCAAAAGGCTTCATTTTTGTCCTTTCTAAACTAAACTGATCATATGAAGAGGTTTCGGATGCTGTATGAAGGACATTGGATATATGGAGAGCTGAAAAACACATGTCTGGACAAATATTCAAAGTTCAAAAGAACCTAAAGAGATCAGAAACATAAAATGCAAAACTGCAATTAACTTTACAGAAGTGTATCCCAAATGAAACTATTGCATTTTGTGGAAAGACTTCAAAAAGGGTAATGCCATAAAATACTTGGGAATAATACCAGGAATGGCCTGAAATACAGTGGGAGGGAGCCTTACAAAAGTTGGCCATATAAAGATGCCCAGCTGCAGGGGGGAGTAGTGGCTCTGAAGGTTTGATTCTGACCCCACTGAAGTTGGATCCCTGTTGATGTTGGTTGACATTGTAACAAACTCTGTTTCTCCTGTATGGACACCTCATCTAAGCAGTCAGCTGTAGATGCTTTATACTTTGGGGATATTGTCAACAATATTTAAAGTATTTCAGGAAAGAAAAGCACTAATGTGAGAAATAATATTGAGGGTGAAATAAAATTGAAGTACAAAAGAAACTTTCAATATAGGTGATGTAACAAGAATCAGGAGTTAACAGAGAAAAACGTAGAAGTACTCATTTTGTAGGTGCATGTATCCAGAGAATGGTCTGCTACAGAAACTGGGAAAAGACTCCACCACCTGTGGTTTCTAGTTCTGGATCTTACAAGCCATTAGCTAAGAGATGGTAGAGAATCTTCAATTGGCAGGATTGGAGAAAGGATTTTCCTTTTTCTAATGTCTAAAGGATTTTCCTTTTCCTAACGTCTTTAATTCCTAATTGCTTATTAGTCTTTTAGATGTGTGAAAGTTATAAGAACAATGTCTATCTCTGATTCTCCTACAAATCTCTCACTAGTGAAAAAAAAAAAATTGTACCCTGTGAATGAAATTTGCTGTTTCTCTAAAAACCTATTACCTAAATTAGGCAATATGAACTTTACTTACTATGACAGATCTGCTGTCTGTTTCATAATAAAGATGATACTGACTTTTCTTCCCTTTATAGTTTCATTTTAAGCTCTTTCATGTAACCTGTTTCCATCTATATAAAGTGTAGGGAGGGGGGTTTCCCCCCAAGCTGGATCTATTCTGGCACATTTCCTTGTTCTATTCTTTAAAACTGAGAATCAAATATTTATTTAGGTTGGAAAGGACATACAGTGTCACCAAGTTCAACCCTTTACCCAGCACTGCCAAGGCCACCATTAAATCATGTCCCTAAGTATCACATCTCCACATGTTTTACACACCTCCACTCAACCCTTTCCGTGAGCAGCCTGTTCCAGTGCTTTTCATGAAAATTTTTTCTTAGTATCCAGTCTCAACCTTCCATGGCACAACTTGAGGCCATTTGCTCTTGTCCAATTGCTTGTTACCTGGGAGAAGAGACTGACCCCACCTCACTATAAGATTCTTTCAAGTGATTGTAGAGAGCGATAAGGCCTCCCCTGAGCCTCCTTTTCTCCAGGATGAACAACCCATCTCCCTCATAATACTCGTGCTCCAGACCCTTCACCAGCTCCTTTGCCCTTCTCTGGACATGCTCCAACAGTGTCTCTCAATGTCTTTCTTGTAGTGAGGGGCCCAAAACTGGACACAGGATTTGAGATTCAGCCTCACTAGTGCCCAGTACAGGAGATCATTGCTCTAGTCTTGCTGGCTACATTATTTCATCTTCTGAGTAAAACATCCTCTGGGTAACCCATGCATTTATTCATATCTCATTAAAACAAAGTTCCTTCTCCTACTAGAGCCTGTCCAGATTGGTTTCTGCCTTTGGGAATTTTTTGCAATGCCCAGTGACAAGCTGGGCTGCTTTATTTGCTAGTGAGTATTCAGTAGGCATTGCTTCTCTGGTTGATCCCTCTGTCAATCTTTTCTAAGTCTATAGCCAGGGGACAAAGTTCCTTCCAGGTTACCTTCCTTTGGACTGCCCATGCTGCTTGTGCTTGGGGATGTCCATGGGGGCATGTTGCAGTTTTGAACCTGTAGGATAAGAGTTAGGGGCAAGCTAAAATACCTTGTTTTGCTGTCCATTAAGCTTTTTCCCTCTGGATTCACATGTAGTTAAACACCACATTTGTGCAGGAACCATTCTTCTGTATAAACAGTTGTTGTATTGTGCAAAGTGTATAATCTTTTGGTTTGGTTTTTTTTTTAAGAAACTACAGGAGAAAATAAACAAATGCTGAGTCCAACAACTAGAAAGCAGTTTGAGGAGGTGTTGTTACAGTGGTGCAGTTGGAGCTTGCCCTGCCTCCTGCTCCAACCCTCCAGGGAATAGCAGAGCCCTAAGGAAAGAGCTGGGGCTTTCTCCCATTCACCTTCCCCTACCATGGGACCTGGCTACAGTTCCCACCTTCCTGCAGCAAGCAGCTACTTCCTCAAGGAGTTTTACTCTCCTGGGTGTGGCGGGGTTGGCTCGTTTGCAGCAAGGTGGGCGCTCAGCTGGTTTGCCAGCCCCAGCACCCGAGGTACCATATTTATCATTGGTGTGCTCTGGCCTCGGCGCTGAGGCGAGGTGCTGGCGCGGAAGCGAGCAGCCTCCAGCAGAGATAATTCTTATCGTGTGTGCTGCTGGCTCAGCTCCGCTTTGCCTCACACGGTGACAATTCCTGCCTGCCATCCATCCCCCCTTTGGATCCTCCCAGTCATGCAGGCAGCAGACACGGCCAAAGGAGGTGCGTTTGTACAGTTTTAGTGTTTGCGCCTTCAGTCTCCATCAGCAAACTTTGGGAAAGTGAATTCTTCTTACCAGTCACTTTGCTCCTTCTCTAGCACATTTAGCATCCATTATCTCTTATGCTGACCTTGTTCTTTGAATTGCATTGGGATTTTTCTTGTCTGAGATGCAGGTCAGCAGGAAAACAGTGAAGTGTGGAAAAACACGCCATCGCTGTTCACTGGGGTCAGAGCAGCACAAGTGACCTAAATTTGAAATGCTCCATACTCCGTGGCTGATCCAGCATCCTCAGGCTGCAGCCTGTCTGTCGGCTGCAGTTGCAGACCAAGAAGCAATTTTGTTCAGGCGCATGATTTCCACCAATTTAATCAACTAAAATTTGGAGTTTGGAAATCTGGGGCAAAATGGAGGGAAAAGGAGAAAGAAATGCAGAAAAAGACAAGCTGTAATTGAGACGCTTAAGTGAAACACAAGATATTGCATTTTCACTATACAGTGGAGTGTGTTTTGGCAGTTCAATTTGTTAATTTTCTCGAACAGGCATGAAATCGCTATATTTATGTATATAAGAATTAATAATAGCTTACAGAAGAAACACATTAGCTTTTTTTTGGGGTGGGAGGAGAAACCAAGAGCTGCCTGAAGGCGAAACATTTCTAATTCCCTTTTAAAATTTATTTTTGTTTTAAGAGAGCTCCTTTCCCATTGTGTGCATTGCTGTTGCCCACAATGGTGCTGGCGGAGAGCATCTGTGCATCCTGCATAAATTAATTCGAGGGGTGGCCGGCTGTGCTTGGTGTTTCCTTCAGGTCACAGCTGCCATGGTTTGCCACCGTCTTTTGTGTGTGCATGAGCAGGGGCAAACACTTCCAAGATGTAGGAGTGCGAGTTTGAGGAGCGCTTGGCATCAGCCCCCGCACGCGCCGGTTGTGATGCCTGCTCGCAGAAAAACACAGAACAGAAAAAGCCAGGGAGGTTTTCCTGTGTAAGGTGAAGCTTGTAGGAGCACGCCTCGCGTTGCTTTTGCTGTTAAAAGCAGATGTGTTTTTGTTGGTTTGCTTCTAGGCTGCTGAATGCTCCTGGCTTCTTCCCTCAGCCCCAGTGATGGTACCGGTATCACAGGAAAGGAATCTTGTCATTCCCTCTTGGACAAGAGACAAACCCTGGGTCAGTGGTGGTGGCTGAGGAGTACTTTCTACAACTAATGTGAAAAATATGGTGGTTTTTGGTAGGGGTTTTGAACACAACAGGAGAGAGGGTTTGGGGTGGATCCCCTCCCACTGTTTTTTTTCCTTAATTATGAGCAATTTCTGAGTGATTGTGCTTGTTGATCCATCCAGAGGAAAACAGCAGCTTTCGTGCAGGGGCTTGCAAGAATTTATACTGGGTTTTCGCTGACACCTATTTTTATATCAGAGATGGCAAAAACATACTGACATATCTAGTCTATCTGCTTGTGAATATATTTCATTTCCATATGCATCCAGCCTTGCAATGTGTTTGATAAGTTGGGTTACTTGTTTTAGCTCATATGTACTTCTCCCTTCCCCTGGAGCTAATCCAGAAAATGTCTTGATTGTGGGGGGGAGAAGGAGATTTAATTTGCATCATGAGGAAAATATGAAAAGTTTTCACAAGATGTGATGACTACATTTGATATTCTGTAGGTTTTGTTGTCTAGAAGGGATTTTTCTTTTCTCTCCAAATCTGAGGGATCTAGGGGGATGGTGGTCACCTATTCTTCTTTAGTATTTTAATCTAGGAACTAAATAACTTCTTTAATGAATAGTTTCAATCTCTGTTAGTATTTCTGACATTTTCCACTTAGTCTTATCTCCCCCGTTCATGAGGTAGATTCTATTTACTCTTTGTAAAATATTTTGCATTATAAACAGTAACACTTTGCTTAAGATCCTCATCCTTCTCTGCTAGAGATGAAGAATGCTGGGCAGGAAAGCAGGGATTTTTCTGACATTCAGAAGAAAATGTATAAGTAAATACTGTAAACATACACACAAACCCCTAAATATATAGAAGTAATGTAAAAAAGATATGCATTTCTAATTAATGTGTCCAGAGAAGGGGAATAGAGCTGATGAAGGAGTCTGGAGCCACAGTATGATGAGAAATGGCTGAGGGAGCTGGGGCTGTATAGCCTGGGGAAAAGGAGGCTCAGGGGGATACCTTACTGCTCTCTACAATTACCTAAAAGGAACTCGTGATGAGTCTCTTCTTCCAGGTGATAAGACAAGAAGAAACAGCCCCAAGATGCCACCCTGGGGGTTTAGAATGGATATTAAGAAAGTTTCTTCACTGAAGGGGTGGTCAAGCATTGGAACAGTCTGCTCAGGGCAGTGGTGGAATCACCATTCCTGGAAGTGTGGTGTGTGGATGTGGCACATGGAGCTATGGCTTAGTGATAAATGTGATGGAGCTGGGTTAAAGGTTGGGTTCAATGATCTTAGAAGCCTTTTCTAACCTTAATGATTCTATAATCCTAATTATCTCTTCAGGTTTTAGGCTTTCTCCGGCAACACTGGTATTAATGGCGACATCTGACATTTCAGTTACTTGTTTTGTACTGCTGATGAATGAAAGACTATAACTGAATTCAAGTGGGGGAAAAAAATCAGTTTTATAAGGATTAGTAAGGTAATGTAAAATAATCATGATCTTGTATAGAAGTTTTCACTATCAGCGTGGTATATATTTATCTTTCCAGTGCATGCATGGCACCGCATGAGAGATGTAACATTGGTAGAATGTGGTGCTTCACTGTGAAAATGTAGCACTTAGAGATTTATTTAGCAATTTTGTGTGGTTTTTACTCCAAGTTATTGTGCTTTTATGTATTTCAAGAGAAATGCACGAATGTATGCATGTAGGTCTTACATGTTTACTGACATAAATTTCTTCAGAAATAACAGTAGTTGTGGAAATTAGGTAAGTGTTCATACTTGTTAGATTTTACTTTTAGCTACTGAGGAGAAAAAAAAAACAACAAACATTACCCAAACATTGTGCCCAAAAATCAGAATACTCTATGTTTGTACTGAAGTCCTGCAGCAATTACAGCCAACTAAGAGAATCTAAGAAGATGGAGTATGTAGTTCTTTATTTTAAATACTGCTCAAATTGATAGTTTTAACAGATATTTCTTGTTGTCTTATTTTTTATTGTCTCCCATACATTTTACAGGATAAAGCTTAAAAACCTGATTTTTTTATCTACTTACTCATTCCTGTTTTATCTTATCCTTTTGCTTTTATCCATGTATTTTAATCCAGAACTCATAATGAAATTCAAGCTTTCAAAACAGTTCACAAAATCAGCAATTTAATGCATGGTTTGTCACTTTTACTTTCATAACAGCTGTAAGATAAATAAAATAATGAGATATTTACAGCACAAGGTCAGACAGTTTTTGTGATAGCAGCTTTTCATATAAGATTACAGCTAAAAAAGAGGGGAAGTGGTGAGTTACATAATTCACTAAAGTTTGACACTTAGAATTTGTGTTATAACAGCACTTCATAGGCTATAGATGGGGCTGTTTCAAGTTCTGTTGTAAATCTGACTTTACAAGGCTTTAATGTTCTGTAGGCTAATAAAAATCACTCTAGGATTGAATGTGTGAAATAAAAAAAAATTGGTGTTTTTAATATCATTTAAGGCTCAGGGTATTTTGTCGTTTTATATGTTTTTTCACCAAGATTGCATTGCTCTTGGATTTTTGAATAAATCTTAAAGCTGACTTTTGTGTCTGAATGAGGAGGGGCCAGAAAGAAAAGGAAAAAAAAAAAAGAAAAAGAAAAAAAAAGGCATCCCAAAAATAGAAGTCTTACATTTGCAAAGTAAAGTTTAAGGTATCAGTGTGAGCTTTTGGCACTGGAGAAAAGGGCATAAATATTGAGCATGAAATATAGTGTAATAATAAGTGATAACATTTTCACACGGTTGAAGTATAAGCCTTCCAGGAGCTACAGAGGATAAGCTGTAAGCCCCAGAAAGTCAGCTTTTCTGGAAGACTACCCCTGTGCACTGCACATCTCTCCTTGTTTGAAACGTCTGGGGTGCTAGGCAGGAGAGGAAATTGTCTGAGCTGAAATTTTGAACGTTTATTTAATTTTTGCATGGTATTATTTGAAGGATTCACCTGCTTGGCAAGTACTGTGAAAATGCCAGCAGTTAGGATGTGTGATTAAAAATATCCATCTCGATTCCACATAAGCAGCAGTGGCTTTTAGGAGGAGCCAAACGTGCTGCACTTTGCCGTTTGGGCAATCTTGGTGCAAGGCAGGGCAGGACTGCCATAAAAACCTGCCCCAGAAACCTCGCTCTCTTCCCTTGCTGGTAGTGATGCAAGAACTGTGAAAACTTTAGCTCAGGAGTACTGTGTTAACATTTCCCTCAATCCCAGTGCTACTTTGTAATTTATGCTAGTTGTGTTCAGTACTGGAGCTGTTGTTTCTGGCTCCCCTGTCTAATCTGGAAGGAGAGGACTTGCCACATGCAAGGATGACACCAGCCCAATTGTGACCTGCAAGGTGTTCAATGGCCTCATCTGGGGGAAGAAAATCCATGCAAGAGCATAAACTTAAGGCCAGGAGGGACCTGGGAGCAAACAACTACAAGTTTCTCTCATCTCTACCCCTTCCTGTGTCCCTGGGCTTGAAGTCATGAGTTTCCTCATTGGATGTGATAAGCTTTCATCAATGTTTGGTGATAGTAGCATGCCACCCTTCTTCACCAGGTTGTGGTGTCCCAAGTGTCTCTGGCATTGCTATTCCAGCTAGTTTCCATGCACAGGGCATGTTGCATTTTGTTGCTGTTGGGTGGAGGAGAGAGAGAGAGCTGGGGGAGCTGTGGACTCTGCCCACCACATAAACTGTGCCTTGGGCACCCGAGAGAGCCCAGCAGTCACAAAACCTGCAGCACACAGTGGTGCTTTGGACAAGGGCACACTGTTGTTTTGGCTGTAACTCAGCCACTGGAAGGGACCCATCGGGCTGGGTTGTGCTCTTTTGGGCTGGCAGAGGTAACCAGGCTTGCCCTGCGCAGGTGCACAGGAGACTTGCCAGGGATAAGAGTGGAAATCAGTGTTGGATAAAAGCAGCTCCAAAAGATAGTGTGTCCTGTCACGTTGGTCCCTGGTGAGGCAACCAGCTGCCAGCTCCTCCCAGACAGCTCCAACATGGGCTTAAATGTAGTTTAAAACTGCTGGCTGTTTATCCAACATTGTTCATTGTTCTGAACAGGCAATTGCAGAAATTAAGGATTCAAATATGGGGATGAAAGAAATTTATTTCTTCAGATTTTTAGGTATTGCCTTCATTCTGCATATGTAAGAAGCTACGGTCCACAGCTTTCCTCAAAGTTAGGCAAGAAAGTAGCTTTTCTTCACATTAGACACTGTTGCTTCAAGATAGGGAGAAACTGAAAATTTAGTGGAGTTGTGAAACTATGTCCTGCTCAGATATACTCTGTGGTAAAAAAACAAAGTGTTCTTATTAATATTATTTTCCCTGTAGCTAGATCTTCCCTTGAACACTTTTATGTGCTGTATTGTTTACTTGTGTTTCTAACTTGATCTTAATACTGCCAGGCAACTGGGGACTTCCTATCCCTAATTCTTGTCCATGAGGAATTACTGGACAGGAAGAGAGAGAAGTTCCTGCAAGAAGTAAGGCAAGGACAGGAGCTTCAGATGAGCACATCAGAACTCCTCCTAGAGAAAGGGAATTAAGGTATCTTTGGTGGTATGAATGCTTTATTTGCCTCAATTTACATTCTTTGAATTCATATCATACTGAAGTCATGCTCTGTCAGACAGGACAGTTGTTCAAGTGCCCAATATTTTGAGCATGCATGACAGCAAAATCCTTTTAAAATGATGATACCCGGTTGGAGTATATCTGGTTGTGTGTTAGAACTGTTAGATGTAGGAGGTTTTGTTTTAGGAAATGTAAAATGATGTGCCTGCAGGCAGCTGTGCAGCTTTGATATGAAGAGGAGACTATGCTGGATGGTTTCAGAGGTGTAAAACAAAAAGAAAAAAAGTGTGCTTATTTAACCCTCTGTACCTGCTGTAGTTTCATTTCAAAGTACAGAATCCCTTACTTTATGCAGTTTCTATTCCTAGTGACGGTTTAGTTAAGGGACAGAAGCACAGACAAGTCTGAACACAGATCAGTTGTTTGCTTTGGTTTTATGTGCTTTGGTATCAGCAGTGCGTGGTGAATTGGCATCACAGCAAGTCCTATGATAAGAGTGAATGTCTGGGCTGCAGACTGTGCTCCACCTTGAAATCTTCTGGGTATCTCCTGCTCTGAATGGGTTGAGCATAACATGAGGGGTGTGTTATTACATATAGTGAGGAACAATTATCTGAACAATTATTCTTCTTGAGAGGTTCTGTTCTGATTTGAAGGGAAAGGAGGGGAACAGAAGCTGTTCTGTGTTGGCATCGTGGTGCACAGTGGCTGTTTGTGGGTACCACCTCTGCTCGTGTTGTGAAGGTCCCGGTTAGATAAAGCCAGGTTTAGTCACATGCATTTTTAATTACATAACCCTTTGGGGGTGGCTTTGTATACTCATCTACTGCCAGAACAGAAAATAGGAGTAGTCTTAGTAAGCCTTTTGCTACATGTTTGTTGAGGTTATGGAAGCACACAGTGAGGGTTCTTTTGCATTGTGTAGAAATCGTGTTCTTCCTTGGAGATCTGCTTATTTTTACGTCTGAGTGTGTGTAGATTTAACTGAAGAACATGTGTTCACACAGTCGAGCTATTTAAGTTAATGTGGGGTGACTCAATGTGTATTCACTGCTGTGAGCCTACAGCAACTTCCACAGAACATTTTATTGTCTGAAGACAATGCTAATAATGGTAGCATTAAAACAGCATTGGAATTTCACAAGACAGTATTCTGTTCCCAGAACTGCCAAGGGTCAAAGAGATTTGCCATTGTCAGACAGGGGAACAGGAGCTGGCCTGCAGTGCAAACAGTGCCCTTGGCTTCTGCTGGGCTGGGTTGAGCTGGGGTGTGCTGCCCCTCTCTGCTCCTGCTTCCCGGAACCTGCTCCAGAGTTTGTCACAGCAGCGAGCACCTCTGCAAAGCAAGCATTGCAGCGGTTGGCTGTGCTGAGAGCTGTGGTAGCACAGCCCCTTCCCAGGATGATCCTACTCTAAGCTGCTTTCATCCAACAGGTGAGCTATCCCCCAGTGTCTTGGCCAGCTGAAAGGGCTGGAAAGGGCAGGCCCTTCTTTGACTGCTCCTCACCTATCGCGTGGTCCCACCAGGTATGCAGTTTGCTGTAGGAGAATTTGGGATAGGTGTAGTGTTTTACAGTTAATATATTGTGGCTGCTGTGGCATTCTCATAACTCACAAAGCAGTGATTTAGAAGTGATGCAGTTTACATTGGCTGTGCTTTTTTTTCTTTACCATGAACTTTGGTGGAAGGATTGTAGGATAAAACCAATGTGACTGTGGTGACTAGTGGAGGGTAGCTGTGCTGTCTTTGTATAGGTATGGTACCTCTATAGCTGAGGTATAGGTTATAAGTGCAAATCAGTTTTTCATTATGAAATTTAGAAGCATTACAATTATATTACTAATCCTTAGCACCACCTCTTATTGTGTAAAAACAATAATACTTTCCCTATCAGGAGAATTGTTAATAATGCTTGGATCCTGAAAACAAAAGAAAAGCAGAAGTGGGAGCTGTATGCATTTATTCTTTCATAGGAAATATTTGAAGTAAAATATTTCTACCCTTATAAGTACTCCTTTGCAGCAGGTTTCTGGTATGCTGGTGTAAAATGACAGCACAGACAATAAGATGAGAAAATGAACTGAAGAAGAGACTGTTGGCAGTGCAGAGACACTGGCTGGAAACCTCACCATCTGTAAACCACATTTGTAATATCATGGCTTTACATACAGTGTGGACAGCATCTGCAGTGCAAAGCCATTTGGTGAGCACTGTTTGCTTCTCTGCATTAGTAACTAGCAGATAAGATCGCTGTGAATCCAGGCTGTGAGTCTTGCACTGAACATCTTTAAGATGAGAATCCACTGAGTACTTGCTTCTTTAATGACTCCCAGCAGCATTTCCTGGGAACCAGGCAAACAAAGTACCAGAGGGTTAGGCTTTGATTTCACTAGCTTCATTCTGGAGTTGTGCTTATCTCTTAAAATGAATCCTTTCAAAACGTACTTTGTGTTTGGTGGGGATAGTGAAAAAGAGCTGATTTAAGGAAAATTGAATGGGGGAAGTGTCACATGTTTTGCAGTGTTGAGATTCCAGGCATCCTTGCTGTGAAAAATGGGAGTTTAATTACCCAGATTTTGTGTGGGTTTGCTGAGTTGCTTTAGTTTGTTTGTCCTCTGTCAGTCTCTAATAATACTATTATTTACTTATACTAAACAGAAAAAATTAGTTCAGTGATCTCTGCTGCTCAGTGTCTGCCGAAATTACTGGTACTGAGTTGTATCACTGCAAATATTGGTATGTTCTTGCTTGTACAGTTGGCAGAAATACTGGGGAGAGTCAAACAACCTGACTCAATATTGCTTACATATCTTCTATTTTCTTTTGACAAAATCATTGCCTCAGCATGGTCTTCTGTGAGCTGCAAAGAGCAGATCACATCTATATTGAACTGGCTAGTTCAGTCCATGTTATATGTAACACAGAACTTTAATAGAGTACTTTTGGAAATTTTCCTGTTATAATACAGGTTTTGGGGCATCAGAACATCTCCTTTGATTAGACAGTTTCTAAATAGCAGCATTTGTTATACCTGTCACTTGATTTTGTCCCAGTACATCATGTGTATCCCTGCATATCTGTATCACCAACACAGGGAATTTGGGGCATGTTTTCATCATGACAGCCAGGCTTGCACAGAATGGCACAGCCCATCAGCCTTCTGTTTAGCCTCTACTGACAGTTAAACACTGGCATTAGCAGCTTTTTATCCTTCTCACCCCCTTTCCTGAACTGATTCCTTAATGCTGTACACAAAGCAGTCCTGCACAGCACAGCCTGTTAAGTCACTGCCTTGCTGAATAAATTACAGATGCCTGCTGCTAAAAAGGGAGAGATGATGCTTTTCTTCCGCTACATGGTTCTTGTTCTCTTTCTCATGTTTTCTTGATTTTCTCAAGTCATCCTGTTTTGTGTGCTGTTGACAAGTAAATCACCGAGAGATGCAAAAAGCAAAAGAGCAGAGGAAATGCCCAGTGCATACTGAGAAGCAGATATTCCAGTCTTTCAAGCATGGAGAAATGGAAAGAGGTGGATAGAGATGGTGATGAATTTAAACGTGTACTTATTTATTATTACTCTGTCTTCCATGTCTGGATCATCTGCTGCTGAGGAGAGGATGAGACAAAGAAACACTTGATTTTTGGCTGAAACAGAGGTGGCAAGATGACATCAGAGAATCGTATAGTTTGGAGGGGACTTGCAGAGGTCACCTAGTCCATCCAGCTGACCAACCTGAGTCCCATCTGATCAGGTTGCTCAGGGCCATGCACAGGACACTTTTGAGCATCTCCAAGGAGGGAAGTCCAGCAGACTCTCTAGACTTCTGTTTAGTGTTTCACTTCCCTGAAAATAAAAAGTTTTCTCCCCCATATAAGGCTGTAATATCCCATGTTGCAGCTCTGGTTGATGCTCCCCTTCCTCCCTGTGCACTTTTGAGGACAGTCTGTCCCCTCCCATCAGGCAGCAGCAGATAGTGGATAGGTCTCCCTGTAGCCCTCTCTTTTCATGACTGAGCAAACACGGTGCCCTCACCTTCTCCTCCTATGATCCAGCTCCTCAACTAGCTCTGGTGGGTCAGCGTAGATCTGGCACTGGGCAGCCTGTGCTGCTCCAGGCAGCATGTCTACAGGAAAAACTCTTTTCTGTGCTGCATCCCATGAGTACCCTGAGACTAGTTTCTCTTTCCATGCCAGCTGACCTTGATTTCTTTCCTTTTTCGACCTGTTTGCACAATATCTCCAAAATAGTAGCATTTTCAAGTGCTTGCCTGGAGTATAATGTCACACCAAAATCTATGTATGATAGTAGAAAAGAAAAAAAGCAACTGTTAATTCTTAACTCAGTTGCTTTTATCTCTCATGATGTTCATTTTTACTACTATACCCATCCAGCAAGACTTGATCCTGAGATTTTTCTTGAAGAACTTAAAATGTGTTGTCCAGTGTGAAATTAAATATTATGCAGTCAAATGCAAACATCCAACCCAAAAAGGTGGATGCTACTCTGGGTCCAGTATCTATGTGTGAATCATAGTCTGTTATCAAATGAAGTAGAAAAATGGCTCTTAAATAGTTTCTTCTGCAACTTCCCTATTTTTTTATATTAGGTTGCCCCAGGTATTTCAAGAGTTTTTATCCAGATACTGTATACTCTCGCAGCAAATCCAAACACAGTTTAGCAGGGCAAAGAACATTTGGAGACTGGCTCAGTGCCCAGACCCAGCTTTTAACCTCTGCAAAGGTCTTTCTCAGCAGCACTGAGTGTGGTGTAGATATTCAACATTTTCTAGCTTGGAAAGAAAATAGAAAATTTCAAGATATAATTTCTGAATCTTAGTGAATCAGGTGCAACAAATACTGGCCTGACTGAAGACATTAGATTGTAAAGATCTAGGAAACAAGATCAGGCTTAAACACCCAGGTTAATGAGCAGAGAGCTATGGCACTTGATGAATTCTCATGTAATTTTTAAGATATCCACTATCTCCCAGCTGAAAATTCACACGCAGTTATTCTGTATCTATATATATTCTAAAAACATTATGACCATTAAATATTGTCTAATATATGTATAAATTCTACACGGCTAATTTAGACTTTAGACAATGCATTTTCTTCTTACAAACGTGTTTGAGAATTCCTCTAGGGTAATCCACCAACTCATCAAGGAACTGTTGAGTATAAGTTAAAGCAAATAGTATGTCAAGAGATTGACAACTTGATTTTATGTTGTTATTTCTCACTGACTGAAGAAATTGGATCTGTCTCTCCATCCCTTAAATAAAGTAATCCCAACACAATATTGAAGCACTCATGAAGAGCTGTTGCTCATAGCATGATGCTCCTTTTGGAACTTGAAATAATGTGCATCCCTTTACAAGGTGCATGAATAAAATATTAGAAAGGTAGAGTTTGTGACCTAGTTAGAAGTTATGTGCATGATCTCTTCTCCTTGGTTGAACTGAGGAAACAACTAGAATGGGGGATATTTTTATGTACAACAAACCTTATCTTAATTTTTGGTTTGGTTTCTTTTAGTGAAAGGGTCATTTATGAATGTGTGCTCTTTTGATTTGGGTCTGAGCATAAAATAGCTAGACATCCAAAAGCTTAATATGCACAGTGAAATTTAATTAGGTAACTGCATAAAAATCAAAGGGATTCTTTTGTAGACAGGAAGCAAGAATCCCCTTTTGGTACTTTCAGCACATATGCAGCTAAGTCCTGTTTTCATCTCCTCCTCTTCAGCAAGAGGTGTTAATAATAGATGTGTATGATCTGCTGCCAAGGGTGGTGGGCCAGGGATAGGAGGAGGAATGGGCTATATTCCTTCCACTTGCATGGTGCCTTCTTCATGTAGTGAAAGTGCACAAAGTCTAATATTTCAAAAGGCAGTCTTCAACTTTGCACATTACAATTTGATTTGCTAAATTTGGTCTCCACAGACACCAAGCACCTATTTCATGGTCACAGTTTGACTTTTGGATGCTAAGCACTTCTTGAAGGTGTGCACAGAAGCTCTGAATTTAGGCTTAAATAAGCATTTCCATGAAAAATACAAGCCTAGCTTTTTCAGTACCTGAATTCATCTTTCTCTTTTTTTTTTTTTTTGTAAAAAAATATGATAAAAGTATATCTGTTTATAAAAACATTTTTATATCTATAATGTGGACTAACTGTTGGGAAAGATAGTAGGCTTAAAATGTGCTCCAGTTACAACTCTCCAATTTATTTCAAAAATTGATTTTCTTTTCTGGTAGATTAGGCAATACTGAATAAAATTAGATTTGTTAAAAAATCTGTTCAATCTGTTAACTTTCAGAATGAAAGGCTACCTGCAATATTTGTGAATCGTAATTATATGAGATTCATAAAAACAAAAAGCCAACAAAACACAGAATCGTAGAATGAACTAGGTTGGAAAGACCTTTGAGATTATCCATGACCTTTGAGATCAACACAAAAAGCTGCTATCCAAGAGGCTGAAATAGAAATAGGGTGACGAAATAGAGAATTCCATTATGGGAAACACCAGGTACACTTTCTGAGGAAGATCACTGACACATCCAACTATGAATATTTCATATAAACCATCGCACTTTTAAAATCACCTTTTGCTGGCAGTCACCAAAGTCAGCAAAATTTCACAATGTTTCATTCAGGCAAAGATCAGTGATGAATTGAATTTAATTCTCTTAAACATTTCCATTTCTGCTTTGTGGCTGTGTCACTGCCTCGATTGCTTGGGATTTGTTTTGTTTCATTTTCCCCCTCTATTATGATATTTCTTTCAAAAAAGCCGTGAGATTAATATTTTTGCAAAGAAATATGTTTAGGAGGTGTTTTAACATAATTTCTTTTTTCACTCATGGGAAACGTTGGAAATAAGCTCTTCTATGTCATGCAACTTGTGGTTCCTGCTGTATTAATGCACTGTGTGCTCTTCAGCAGAGCTTTGAGCTCTCTCCACTCATTTACAGGTTGGCCAGTCTGGGCACAGAGCATTCCTCTGTGTGTCTGCTCATGTCAGTGTGTGGTCTCCTAATTAAGATTTGTTGTCATCCAGGTAGTTCAAATAAAGTTTCATGTGTGTTTTTCACTTTTCCTGTTACAGTATTTCTACAATTTTAATGTTCAAGGACGAGACTTCTCTAAACCTGCATGAAGGCAAAAAGCAGAGCAGCTATAGAAAGTATATTTAGGTATAAATATTTTAACTTTCCATAAGATGCATTTATTTGGCATGATGTTTCCTATTTGAAAATTGTTTTATAATAATTTCATTCCATTTTTCTTTCATTTCACTTTCCATCAGCAAGGCAAAACAGTCTTTGCTTTAATTATTCTTCTTTAAGATTCATATCTCTGAAGTTAAACTGAGATAAACTTTGGCAGTTCTCAGGTTGTGGTTGTCTGAAGAGGAGCCAGGCTGAGGAAGCAAACCCCCTGTTTTCCAGTAAGTAAAAATAGGAAAAATCAGCTACACTCCCTGAATCCTCACTGCAGTGCCTACATGCTTACCCCAGGCACGGGGCACACCATGCTTTTGAGTTAAGAGATGCTGAAGAAGATATGTCCTTGACAATACCTTTGAGAATTTGTTATGAGATGTGTCCCTCTGCTGATAATATCCAGGGACAGATGTCTCTTCCATTCTTCAGATGTACCTCAAATAAGAAATCCAGATGTTAGATCGGCCTCTTTCTCCATTTCAAAATCCTCACTGGGCTCTTGCTTACGTGGCAGACACTTTGGTCATTCTTTCCTTTGGGATTTTTAAATTTTGAATATGCAGTGCCAGTCACAGGACTCTGAGATTTGTTTTTCTCAAATCATGGATGCTTTTTATTGTAAGAATATTTTACTGGTAAGGGATCACTGGTGGAACAAGGTGAAGTCTCTGTAGTTTAGTATTTTATGTTCGTGTTTCAATGACTCTTAGTTCTGAAGGTCTCAACCTCATTATGAAGATATTATTTAATGAATCTTCTAAATGTGTTGTATTACTGGAGTGGCCTGGCACCACAAATGGCAGGAGAGTTTCTGTCCTGCCAGTACCCAGCCTGGGTGTGGCTGTCCCCAAGTCAGTCAGTGTGTCTTGAAAAGGAGTGTCCCTCCTTCCTGAACGATTTGCATATCCTTTGGCTTACCAAATGATCAAGAAAATACATTTCTAAAAAATGGTAAAAATGTTTAGAATTTATCTAGTTATAAACTTAAGATGCACAGATCTCCTCATATTGGTTGTTAAAATTTTCCACTTGACCTTGATTTCACCAGCAGATAAGAGATTTCCTGTTGAAATTAGGATAATGAGCCATTGCAGTATGCCAGCTGCCCAGCCATTGTGGATTGTTTTTCTAGGCGTTCCAGGAGGATTTTTTGGAGAGAAATTTGAATGAGTGTGGGATTTTATAGAGAGAAAAGCTACAGAGAAATGTCAGTTCAGAGAAGAATGTGGTAGCTCACACCCATATAATTAAAGAAGTTAATATTTTTTTAGTCTGAGTCTAGTCCAGAGTTTCTTATCTTAGTTTGGGTGCACCCTGTCTAGGTGTGAGGCATTTTCTGCCCTTACAGAGGAGATTAAATCTTTGCTGAAGCTTAGAAGGGAAACCAGCTTTGTATACATCACTCAGTGTCATGATGTTTCATGATTTTCAGAAGTCTGTGATATTAGCTGTCCTTATGTTGTTTTGGATTTCAGATGGTTTAGAGTATATTGGGGGGATTTCTCTTATTTTTCTCTCTCTTTTTGGTTTCTTTTTTCCCTAAAGAGAAGTAAAAAGATGAGCACAGTTCCTTTAAAAATTCATGTTGAGGCCATTTGCACCTGTCTAGTAGGAGCCAGTGACCAATCAGTTCTTTGCACATATCTCAGCTACTGTGTGTTTGGCACTACATCAGCATATCTATTATTGATTTTTAAGAGAAGTACTGTGGGAGCACTTCATGTTCCTAAGAGAAAGTACTGCAGAGATCAATCTTCCCTATTGGAGTGGCCAGGCTGGATGGGGCTTTGAGCCAGCTTGGTCTAGTGGAAAGTGGTGTCCCTGGCCATGGTGGGGATGTTGGAACCAAATGATTTTTAAAGTCCCTTCAAACCAAAACTCTTCTCTGATTCTGTGATACAAATCCATCTGCACAGGCCTTGTTAAGTTACTTGAAGGGGAAAAGAGTGGAATGGTGACTGTGGACAGTTGTTGGTGCACACCATGGCAGCTGTTCCTCTTTGCCTGTCTGCAGGAAGCAGGTCTGTCCATCACCAGGAAGAAGCACTGAGCTCTCAGTGGTAACAAATATTTTCAAACTCTGCTGTGCATCCAGTGTAAAGCTGTACAGCAACATATCCTGCTGTATTTTCATCTGAGTCATACAACTGCAGGAAGAATGAAATCCTGGGTCTCCAGATCCAGGAAGAAACCCAAGAAAGAATTAAAATGCATCTAAGAATCAACTGTGGTAGCTGTCAGACATAAGTTGCCTTCTTGGAGGCCAAGCATTTGGTATTGGTTTATCACAAGTAGGTTGATTCTTCCAATGCAGGACTGGCCTTGTATTTTACTGCAAATTCCGCAGAAGGAGTGGGACAAGCAGAGTCTGTTTATTTCTTGTCTGTTTATAATCTTCCTTTCATCTTTTCATGAAGAAAAACAAGTGCATGTAACTTGTTGGTGGCCTTTCTGGGTTCTTCTGCATTGGAGCTGGGCCACATGGGAAGGTAGCTGGAGTAACCAAAATTTGGTGACAGGGGCCTGACATGGTGCTTGCAAAACACATCAGAATAGAGCTTGCACGAGTAATTAGAACTCGAAAAATATTCATGTGATACCTCTTATGCTAACCAGTATATTAAATTGGGAAAGGAGGATCTGGTGCTTTTAGCTATCCTAATAAGTCCTTGCTCATAAATTCTACTGAAATTTATGCTGCATTCTTTGTTTTCTCTACTTTTTCTTGCAGTTCCATGTTAATTTTTAAAAATACTCACTGTGGTGTATGTGGCCCTTCTCAGTTGTATTAAGGGTGTTGTGCTGATTAAGAGATTTGTCTGAAATGTGTTGCTGAAGGGCACTACCTTGGACTGATAAAGTGCTACTGGACATCTATTACCAGAACAGTTCATCTGCTTAAACAGGGCAATTAGTACATGGTTCTGCCTTGGGCTGTTCATCCTGCATCTTCCAGTGCTGCCTGTCTGAGGATTTGCTGTCCTGCTGCAGAGACATGAGTGCCCACAGAGGGCTGTCCACGCTGCTGCTTCAGGGTCCCAGTCACGAGAATATTGTGTGTTACACTGAAGAACTTACACAGTCTGTAGCTTAGACACTTCAGAACTTGGTCTGCCTCCACATTGCTCTATCAGCTTTATCCACTGGCAGTTTTGTCAGGGCACGCTGATGTTGCAGATGCTGAATAGTATCATTGGGGTTTTGTTCCATGGCATGAATGATGAACCCAGTCATGCACTACAAGCTCCACAGAACATTTATCTGTTGGAGTTTTGTATGTGTATCTTCTTCAGTCGTTTCTGTCCTGGGTCCCGAGCCAATCTCAGTGAAGCCCGTGTGGTGTGTACTTTCCTGGTGGTTTCACAATTTGATGGATGCCCTCTCGGGAAATCTGTGAGACCTGGAGCAGTATGTCTGTCGTGGCACCAGAAGATTACAGCAACTCACTGTACTAGAACTACTCCGGTATTAATACTTCCACTTTTTATTACTGTGACCTCTTTTTAACACTTAGAAGATAAAATAGGCTACACATTCTTAACATAGTGTGCACTGGTGTTCACTAAGAAACAACATATTCCACTATATAGTTCACACTGACATTCATATCATAAATGTGTCTATTTGAATTACTACTATTGGAATAAGCCACGTGTATGTGAGTTATTATGTCTATATACTTGTATCATTTAGAAAGTAAAAATATATTCTTGTTGTGAAGAAGAAAATTCTTTTGTCTATGCACTTATGTGGTAACTGTTCTGGAGCTCTCTTAAAAGCCACTTGTGGTAGTGGGTCCTCCTTAGTTTGACATATCTGTCCTGCTGGCTCTCACCAGCCTCACAGCAGAGAGGAAAACTGCTTCTCCCTCTCCTCCATCACTGCCTTTTTTCACACAAAAAGATGTGTAGAAAGCTGCATCCCGCAGTAGAGGTGTTTTCCTCCCAAAGAAGCTGATTTGTTTTTCCCTTACCTATTTCATACACAAATGCTTAATTACAGAAATTTTATCTCAAAATTTTAAAATTATGTGCTCTTCTGTCAACCAATTTATTGTGAAGATATCTGCAATGATTTTTAGCAGATGACACAAAATACAAAGGTTTGGATTTTGTTTTCTCTGTGGATTTTAATAACTGGCTTATATCTCCAAAAAGTAGCTATTAATTTTGAGGAGAAAAATGAGAAGGTGTTGCATATGAAATGAAAGATGTATTGATTGAGTAGACAGGAGTAGTGTTTTGTAAATACAACACTGCCATGGTTTAAAAAAGCATTGTCTAAAATAAATGTTCTAGAAAAGGAAAAGACAATAAGGAAAAAAAATCAAAATTCTGCATATAGACATATAAAAATTAAAGAGTAGATTTTCCGTGCATTTTGTTGTTAGCTTGGAACATATCCTATCGTCCCACCCAGCAAGGGAGGTGTGGAGGGTTTTTAAGCACACAAATATTTTGCTCTTTGACCTTTACTTTGAGTGTGGGAAAACAGATCATCACTGTAGATTCCATATGTTCATGTCAAAATCAACTGGCAGCTGTCCTGAAATAACACTAACATTTACATATTGATATTTTCCCTCAGTTACTTGTGAAGTAGCTGACATTGATTCCATGCCCTACTAAATTTTTATCATTGAAACAGAGTTGTGGCTTTTCCTTTGCAGCATTTTCTCTCTTCTTTATTTGGAAATAGCCAAAAACACAACAAAAGGGATTGTTTATCTACAGCAAGAACTTAAAATACACAATTTTTTGTTGTCCTTCATCAGTGAATTTTTAAAAATGCATTTTGACACTTTGGCCCTGTTTGCATTTATTCATTGATCCCCAGCACAGCTGCATTTCATCTCACACATCGGATACTGCGTCATGGGCAAGCTTGTGCTCTGAGACTTCCCTAATGACCTTTTAATTAGTTGTTATTATAACAGGGCTCATAGGCTTCAGCCACATTGATGTCATCATTTTTTTCACCTTTCATGTGAAATTGTCCCAATTGCTGTTGTGGCTGCCTTGCACTTCTTCCCCTCCCTTCTCCTGGCGTGGAGTGGCCTTGCTGTCCTGTTTCCGTGACCTTCAACACTGACGTGCATGCACCTACAGTGTTACTGCTATGTTGTATTTTGGGGTTTTTAAATACCTTTTTCATATATTCTTTTCTTTTTTTGTTTCAGAATCCTCTGGAGCATTACATTACCCTGTTTGTAGTGTGGACAAGAGTTTGGCGTTCTGCTTTTACAGGTACATTTTTGAATTAAAATGCACATTTTTTTTCCCAGGGGTTGATAAAAGAAGAGCAATCTCAGAATGATTTTACTATGTCCTCCTCTGCTGTCTCAGGAGGTATGTTGTGATAATGAGTTTCTCCTCCTCCACCTTTACTAGTTGATTGGGTTTGCAGATTCATTAGTTGCAAGTGTGTAGTTGAATGCCATTTCAGAAAGATTGAGGCTTTCTCTTCTCTTACTGGCCTCAGTCACGCAGCCTTGTATGTGTGTTAATGTTGCAGAATCCTTTTTGGAAGTACTCCAGTAGTTCCAGGCTTTTTCTCACCCTTTATTCCCAACCTGTACTTCGGTTACATTCACTCCATTCAGTAAATTTGTTTTAGCTTTTTACAATGGAGACCTTCAGTGCAAGTGAACACTCCTTGCCTTAGTTCTCCAGAGCTTTCTATTTATTTCTGTTACTTACCTGACTCCTTTTTGGAAATATTCCAGTAGTTCCATGCTTTTTACCATCCTTTATTCCCAGCCTGTACTTTGGTCACTGTTTTTCCATTCAGAGGATTGTGTTAGCATTTTGTAACAGAGATCTTCAGTGCAAACAAGCACTGGTAGCCTCAGTACTTCAGAGCTTTCTGTTACTTATTTGGTTTTTACTACTACTTTTCAAATAGAGTCACACAGAATCAGAAAATGGGTGATGTTGGAAGGGACCATAGTAGGTCTAACCTCCCTGCTTAATCAGTATCATCCTAAAGTATGTGGCACAGAATTTTGTCCAGACAGTTCTTGAATATCTCCAGTGAGGGAGACTTCTGGGCAATCTATTCCAGTGCTTGGTAAAGAAGTTCTGCTGGTAAAGTTCTTCCTCATATTCAGGTGAAACTTTCTGTGGACCAGATTCTGCCTGTTGCTTCTTGTTCTATTGCTTGGCACCTCTGAGAAGAGCCTGGATCCTTCTTCTTGGCACCCTTCCTTCAGATACTGACAGTCATTGATGAAGTCTCCTCTCAGTTATCTCTTCTCAAGGCTGAACAGGCCCAGCTCCCTCAGCCTTTCCTCATTAGAGAGAAGATCCAGTCCCTTAATCATCTTTATTGCCCTTTGCTGGGCCTGCTCCAGGAGCTCCATGTCTCTCTCTTGTCCTGAGGAGCCCAGAACTAACACAGCACCCCAGACATGGCCTCACCAGGGCTGAGGAGAGGGGCAGGATCACCTCCCTCGACCTGCTGGCAATGCCCTTCCTACTGCAGCCCAGGACACCTCTGGCCTTCTGGGCCAGGAGGGCACTGCTGGCTCATGGACAGATGTTGTCCATCAGGACCCTCAGGTCCCTCTCTGCAGAGCTGCTCCCCAGCAGGTCAGCCCCAGCCTGTGCTGGTGCATGGGGCTGTTCTTCTCCACGTGCAGGACCCTGCATTTGACTTTGTTCTTCCGAACAGTCTTCTCTGCCCATCTCTCCAAACTGTTGAGGTCCCTGTGAAGGGCCACACAGCCTTCTGTGGAATTGCTGTTCCTAGCTTGGTGTCATCAGTGAACTTGCTGAGGAGGCATTTGACCCTCATCCAAATCACTGATGAACAAGTTAAGCAGTACTGGGCCCAGTACAGAACCCTGGGGGACACCACTGGTGACAGGCCTCTGACTAGACCCTGTGCCACTGATTATGACCCTTGAGATCTGCTGTTTAGCCTGTTCTCAGTCCACCTTACTGTCCAGGCATCCAGTCCACACTTTCTGGGTTTGCCTACGAGGATGTTGAGAGAGACAGAATCAAAAGCCTTGCTGAAGTCAAGGCAATATCCACTGCTCTCCCCTCATGCATCCAGGTAGTTTCATCACAGAAGGCAATCAAATCATGATTTACTTTTAGTGAAGTACTAAACTGATGCTAGTGAAGGTAATAAACTGGTACTGCTGAGCACCTTCTTGTCATCCTTGTGGATAGAGATGGCCTCCAGAATGAGCCACTCCATCACCTTTCCAGGGAGGAAGGTGAAACTGGCTGGCTGGTAGTTCCCTGTATCCTCTTCCCTGCCCATTTTGAAAGCTGAGGTGCTTTTTTCCAGTCCTCAGGCACAAGTCCATCCACAACACTCTGAGCTTGATCTCAAGGTCTGAGCAGAAGATGAGCATTAAAGCTTAAAATCTTTTTTTTTTGTCACTAAAGATCCAAAACAAAAGATGTCAGGAATCCAGTGTCAGGAATAGTGGAAAGAGTATCTTCATCCTTGGTGAGTACAAGTAAGCCAGCTGAAACCCATGAGGGCAGGAGGGGACAGGAGCTAAACATGTGGCACTTCATAACAGTGGTTGTATGATTCTTGAAAGATTTATAGGGCACTTCTGGTATTTCATTGTAGCAAAGAAAAAAAAAATCAGTAGTCAATGTCTAATGTGTCATGTGTCAAATTAGCAACACACTTTACTAATACTTAGTTTTAATTCTGCTCAGTAAAAGACATTTCAGGTTCATCTGTTTCCAATCAGTATATTTGGCTCCAGAACATAAATTTGCATTGTGTGGGGTCTTAAATTAACAATTATCACTGCTGTTTTATTTCAAGACAAAATGTTAAGTCTGAGAGTACACATGGCTAATTTAAGTGTAAAAATCTGTTCCCAGATTGTGAAAATCATCTCAGAAGCCATTTCTGTCAGCTGAGGAACTGGGAACTTGAAATTCCAGATACGTTTCATACATAGTATGAAATCAAGGCAGCAAAACCATTTTAGCTGTGCTGTGGACTGACACCAAGAACATTCAAAGATCTGTGTTAATTTTTGTGATCATGAGTTAACCTACACTAATTTTATAGTCACATTTCATATTTTTACCTTCCTTGTGTCATGCTGCATGGGATTTGTTTCTGCCATCTTAGAAATGGGATTCGATGTTTTGTGTTCATACAGATGGACCAGTAGGTCTGTGGTTTTGTTGGAAATATATTCCTCATTTTGTCAACAGGAAAGATTGGTTTCTGATTTATGATGAAAGCAGCAGTCAGTCCTGGCTGGAGTGACACAGCCAGCCCTCCTTTTTCATTAGCTTTTATAGAATGCCTTGAAACCAGTCCAGATCAGTGCTGAGCTGGAACTGCGACTGAGGGACATCTTCAGTGGAGGGACTCAGTTCCCCAGCAGTGGTGGGGATGATGTGCTGGCAGCTTGGCAGGAGAGGTTACCTTTATGAAGCAGACATGAACAGATGCAAAAACAGACACCACATGTCCTCATTTGAGGTTTAGCACCTTGGTTTCCATGTCCCATTATTTGTCTGCTTTACGCACTTTAACCCTGCCATACTGGGTTAAGTAGTTTCAGTCAACTACTTAAAAACTTTGTTGATACTTATCTCTTAATGAAGATAAAGCAGTAGGTACAAGATTGGCATACCTCTATCCAATGTCTGGGTTTGGGATAAATTTCTTACGTTACTTTGGGCTGTCAATATCAATCCTGTATTTAACTTCCAGGTTGGAGATTTACTTTTTTTTGCAGAAGAGGGAAGATCCATTAATGTGGCTGTGTATCACATATATTAGAGGAAAATGGATATGTAGCAGTCTTGGGGTAGTCATACTCTCAGGAAGGCAGGAATGGAGCAGTTTAAGCAGTCTTTCTAAGCAATAGTTTATGGCACCTGTGAGGACAGGATGGAGAGCATCCCTAGTTCAGGACTCCCCAGGGACAAGCCTGTTGTGTATCTGGTCATGCAATCAGCACATGAAAGGGATCTGAAGCATTGCCAAAAAGAAGAACTGTGTTTACTAAAGGAGTCTGCAGCAAACCTCAGCACTCATTCAGTTGGCTGGTCAGTATTTCTGGCTGCTGAATTTGCTCCACTCTGCATTTTCATCATGAAAGTGCTTTGAGCCTGGTATCCCTCTGTGATATCCTCCTGCCAGTCACCCAGTGCCAGCTCCTTTGCCCCCAGCCTTCAAAGCTCGGCGGTGCTGGAGAGAGAAGATGTATCCCTCCTGCAAACCAAAAATGGTCTGGGTTAGCAGGAGCTTTTCTTCAGGAGAAGCTTCACTGAGAGCTTCACCTTTCTCCCCAGTGCCCTTATGCCAGCTCTGCTCCTTCTGCAGGATCTACAAGCTGCAAGAGAGGGGATGAGGAAGAGAACTTGACCTGTCTCTTCCTTTTTCCTATAATCCTTCTCTGTCCTTGTAATCTACTCCTGTTTCCCAACTCACTGTTCAGTGCCTCCTTCTCTATTCCTAACACCTTCTCCTCTCTGCTCTTTGCCTGGTTAATAGCATTTCTCTTCTGCCTCACTGTGTCTTGTCATTTCTCACTTTTGTTTTGTCTGTCCCCACACTCACAATTCCAATGTTTGCTTTCTTGGAGCTGGGGTGCCTCCACTCTCCCTGCACTGCCTTCCTCTCTCCATTTAATTAAATCCAGTGGTCATGACTCGATACAGCTTTTGTTTTCTTTAGGAGGATGAGGATTTTACGGTTTCTTAAAATCGGTGGTCAGGAAGAATTTCCAGCATCATCATCATAACTTCACCAAATCCCTCAGATAGGCAAAAACCATTCAAAAAAAATCTGAACAGTCTGATTTCCAAAATGAGGCTTTTCAAGAATATTGCTTTAGTGACGGGTCATTAAATTAGACAGTAAAACAAAGACCCATTTTGAGTGTCTAATGTGCATATTAAACAAAAGTTTGCATGCTCATTGACAAGTAGCTAGCTGGATGTTAATTTCCAGTTAAATAGGTCGTGAACAGTTTGTGAAGATCTGTAGTTTAACATGTGGGCTCTGTGACACATATTTCCCATACAGCAAGCAAGAAGAAAATATGTTCAGTGTATTCTAACAGCAAACCCCTCAACAGCTGTAGTCAGTGCTGTTATGGTGTGAGGGGTTACACACACGAGTGTGTCCATGCACAAGTGTAGCTCTTGTGTTGAGTTATGCAGCTGTAATCATTAATTGCAACATCATCATAACCATGAAGACCTAAATTGCATTGTGTTCCAGTGCCAAAACTGGTATGTTTAACCATCTGCTTGAAGAACTCTGTAATATACAGATACGTCTTCAAGACATACTGCTACACATGCCTTCAGTTTTCTTTCTTGACTACTAACAACATGTACCTTTAGACATGAGGTTGGAGAAAAGGGGAATGAACTATCCTGTGGTATGGGAAAATGTCCTCTTATCTAGAGAAAAACATAGTTGTACCATTCAAAAATAAAAGAAATCATTCATGGGGTTGCTCTGAAGGTTGCAGTGCTCTTGAACACTGCTATAAATCATGTATGGTTTATTTTTGTTGGGTTTTTTTTCTTCTCCCAAATATAATTTTAAAAAGACTTGATTTGTTTTTACATGGTCAAAGCTTTTATAGTGAGTTTATTTAAGAAAAAAAAGAAGCTATATTTAATGTGTATTGAGTTGGAATGCTTAGAAATGGTTAACTCAGAGCAATTAGGTTGTAGACATTATTTTTAAATAGCCATGCTGACCTTACTGCAGTAATATCTCATGTTACAGAAAAGGCTGTTTAATACAAAGAGTTTTGACAAACAAGACCCCAAAGCTAATCAGAAGAGCAGTTCAAAGTCCACAGTTGTCAGAATTAGGCTGCTCTATTGTATCCCCCCGGCTGAACATTATCATTTTTCTAATGGTACTGGCTTTACCATGCTCATTTTTTAATTGTGCCTACTGTACTGCTTAATAAAGGTGGCCTTGTAAGTTTTTAATATCAGTAGCAGACATTAGTTAGCTATATTTTAATATTTATTTCTAAAGATTAAATGCTTTTGTTCATGTATAGAATTTATTAAAAAGAATTTTCCATGTAACAAGCTGTTAAAGTAAGAAAATTTAAAATATAAATAATTAGGTGGCTTTCTGGTTTCTTGCTTGTGAACTCTTGACAAGTATTATAAGAAATATTTATTCTTGGGCACTATTTCTTTCAAATATATTTTCACAACATGTAAGAAATTTCAGGAAGGTGCTATTTAGCTTTGTTTTGAAACTTTGAAAATAAGCATTTTCAAAAGATTCTTTTATATATACATCTCTACAGGAAAGGAAGTTTTAAGTATGACGTCTTTTTCCATTTATAATAGCTCTTTATGGTTTCTGTTTTTTTCACTGTGTAAATTTTTGGAATTGTTTTTCTTTTCTAGGCTGTATTTGTTTACTTTGGATCTTCATGTATTTGAATATTTCTGGAGTTTTGCAGGATTAGTAACTGCAAGGGAGTGTCTAACTGAAGCTGTTTTCTTTGTGGGTTTATGGTTATTTCTCACAAAATCTGTTCAGACCCATGATACTGTGTTCCTTTAATGTATTTCTCACTGTAAACAGTTTTAGAGAACTTTCATCAATACCTAGGAGCCTAAACACAGAAACTTGATGTTTCAGGGCCTTGAGTCTCTGCCTTTTATGATAGAAGGTGAATTTTTGCCTTTCCCACAAGAATAAGCTGTCAGCAGTGTTTATGTACATAAAATCAGAGATTGCTGAACTCTTTTGAGAAATAGGAGATTGGATCAAATCCCCAGTCCTGAAACTAGGACAAGTTTCTGACCTCCTGAGGAAGAACTGAGTTGGTCTTCCTATTTCAGCTGAAATGTCCTATTTGCTAGAAATTATTTAATTGCACTGGAGCAGGGTTAATAATCCAATTTCCTTATTGAGTACCATATGTGGTCTTTTTTTGCTACTTTCTTTATTTAAAGAAAACTTGCAAATAATTTTTTTGTTGTTGTTTTAAAGTGGAAGCCTTTGAAAGAAGGTGCTGGAGAAGGGTCTGTCTCTACATACTGAATCACAAAATTGTTAGGGTTAGAAGGCACCTCTGGAGATCATCTCATCCAAGCCACCTGCTAAGAAAGGGTCACCTAGAGGAGGTGACACAGAAAGGTGTCCAAGTAGGTTTTGAAGAGGGAGAGATTCCCTTTAGAGAGGGAGATTCTACAACCTCCTTGGGCAGC
Source organism: Thryothorus ludovicianus (assembly GCA_013397245.1). NCBI lineage: Eukaryota > Metazoa > Chordata > Aves > Passeriformes > Certhiidae > Thryothorus > Thryothorus ludovicianus. The sequence continues at coordinate 447,011 of VZTB01014636.1, read as the reverse complement.
TGCTCTGCCACCTTCAATGTAAGGAAGTTCTTCCTCATGCTGAGGTGGAACTTCCTCTGGTTTTATTTATGGCCATCACTCCTTATCCTGTCCCTGGCACCACTGGAAAGTGTCTGGCACCATTCTCTTGACACCCACATTTGAGACATTTGTATAAGATACAGCCTGGCATTTTGAGTATCTGCCCTGGAGGGCTGCTTCCAGTCTGGTCTCCAAATCTAGTCGAGGAAGTGTTTTCTTTGTCATCCTCCACAACTCTGACTGCATTTTTAGGTCTGGTAGGTATCTACTGGATAAGACAGTGTGGATGACTAAGGTGAAGAGATCCCTGGTTTATCTACAGATTGGAATTATCATCAGGCTTAGTTGCTTACATGTCTATTAATAGAAGTAAGAGCTTCACCTATGCCAGGTGACATTGGTGCTCAGGGCATGCCCATGGGCCTCTTTCCCTGAACATGTCTTCTGTCCTACATGCTCATGATCATTCCAGATTTTCACAGTTCCCTTCCATAGAAGTGAAATAGGGGAGGTGGGCAGCTACAGAGGTCATGTATTAGAGATGTGGAAAACAGGTTTTGACTTGGTTTGCTGTTCAGGACATAGCTGAGGCCTTGCAGACAGACAGAAGAGTTCAGAAGTGATTCTCAGTGTATTGGTTGAGGGGAAAAAGTACAGACAGAGGAACATGTGCTTTGTGGTGAGATCCAAGCTTAAATATCAGCTACCCAAGATTTTATGAGTACTGCTGTCCCTTAAATGGTGAACAGAGACTCTGTTTCCCCACAGAATATGCCATTTAAGGTGTGTGTGTTTCAGTGCTGATGAATTTTGAAGGCTTAGCTTGATGTTCCAGTAGTAGCTATGAATGAGATGAATTTACAGAAGTCTTCTGCTTATGAGTCCTTAAGTCTTTGACTACAAGGCTGTGTTGGTAGTCACACTACACATTTAATATAGACATTCATTTTGAAAATCTATATTTGCACTTTATCCATTTAAATCTGGCTTGATTTCTTAGTATTTCCAAGATAAAAGGTTCTTCTAAGGCAAAGTGATTTATGTTTTAGGGCTCACTCCATAGTGTAATTAGGACCAAGTCTAATCCCATAGCTGCACTGGTATGCTGCAGTAGAGTGCTTTAACCTTCATACAAGTTTTCAAACATTTAGAGGATTTAGGACTATGTTTAATTTATCCCAGTATGACAAACAGCTTGGCATCTTGAAAATACTGCTATCAAGATATATGTTCTGTAGGTGAGTTAATAACTATATTTTTTTTTGTGAGGGATGCTGCAGAATTTACTGAGCTGTTTCCCAGGTACCTGCTTACTGATGGCACTTGTGCTTCTTGGGACCAGACTTGGCAGTGTTGGGGGGACCATGTGGGTGATGGAGTCTGAAAATTGTGCTAGTGAGGTGATATATCTGTGTTAATATTAAAAGGAAGGCATTTTGCAGGTGTATTTCCATGTTTTTGCAGATAGATTTTTATTTCCTTCTTTGAAAGAACATATAATTTCAAGGGAACCTATTGCCATAAAGATTTCAGTGGCTTAAAATATGTCCCACTCTGAAAGTGGACTTGTTAAGAATTAGCATGGGCTTGAGGTGGGAACTAAAGTGAATAGTATTCCATTTAAAACATTTTTGCTGAACTTCATAATTTAAATTATTTTGTTGTTCTGCCTTCCTCTATTTTCCCCCACTTTGCAGCAGTGAACTCCCAATTAACTTTCTTTTTTTCCCCACATTGGAGGCACTACCGTCAGGAAAAAAAAGGTGAAAAAGGTGTTTTACCAGGATGCCAAATCCAAGCATGGCCATGAAGGCCCTCTACCAGGAGCAAGAAGATGAGATGCTAGCTTTTCCCCTCAGTAGAGAAGAAAGGAAAAGTGAGTGTAGATAGCACTGCTCCTTCCATCAGAGTAGGGCAGGAGTTACTGCATCTTGCAGAAATAGGAGAGAATTAAAAGCCCCCCTTCTCCAGAGAAGAGGGACCAAGCAGGTGGGACTTGGTACAGCAGGGATCTATATCAGGGCTTGATGAACTTCTGAAATGTAACTGAACACCAGGGCCAAGCATCCTGTGTTGATCTCTAAAAATGCATAAAAGATCCTAGGAAAACTGTGTGGGCTCAGGAGACCACAGGATAAAATGGGAATTGTGGCCTTTGTTGTAAGGAGGTGGCTGTAAATTTAAAACATGATGGTTATGGAGAGATGTAGAATTAAAAGTATAAAAATGGTTTAGACTTGAGGCCGTTGACACTGGCTGATGAACAAGCAGGAAGGGTGTTTCCTAAAGTCTTGTGAAGTGTTTAGAGCATCATTCTCATAAAATGCACACTGAAATAGAAATATCCACATAAGACTACAAATGTAGTAAAACATTATATTCCTTATTATAATTTTTAGGCCCTTCTCTGCTTTTTTTTTTTTTCGTTATTAAAACAAGTGGCTGAAATTATTGC
>VZTB01014636.1:356135-444522 GCA_013397245.1 Thryothorus ludovicianus | reverse complement strand
CAAAAAAAAAAACATAACTGATTTCCACTATAGCTTTTACAAACACAGCCTGTAGTATTTCTCTAAATAATAAGACATTTTTTTTTTGGTTTGTACTGTCTTGTTGGAAGAAAGGGGAATTTCATTTCTGGGCTTTCTTGTGCATTTATGCAGCCTGTTGAAATAAATCTGAGTTTTGATCATTGTGAGGTACCCATAGGGCAGTACTTAACCCAGAAGCACCACTGAGAGGGAATTACTGCTACTGGGTAGGAGATGTAACAGTGATGGATTTCAGAACTAAAAAGAAACAAAATACTTTCTAAAGTTTTTTCTTTCAAAGAAGCATCTCTATCCAGCTCCCAGTGAGCTCTAGGCATACATTACAGAGTAAGGAAGTAAGTGTAGCTGCTAGGTTGCTTTCCTTCTTTCCAGATGTCTATATCTCCATGGGTTTTCCAGCAGCTATTTCAGCTTAATAGGGTTAGCATTTCTGATTATGGCAACATCCTGCTTTAAGCCTCATCATTTTCATTGCACTTTGAAATAGAAAGAATGCTCAGTGGTGACACTGCTGTATTTATAGAGAGTTTTGTCTTAAAAGCCTTTGATGTAAGAGCAAAGCAGAATTAGCATAAATATATCAGCCCATATTATGCTCAGCTGTGCAAGCTATTGGAAACAATATTAGTTTTAGTTTGGGTTTCTTTGGTTGGAAGTAACACATCAGCAGTGAAAAGTGACTGCCTTTGCCAAAGTTACTACCTTCCCACTTGGTGGAAATTTCTCTTGCCTACATAATTCTGACACTCTTAGGTCACTATAGTTCACATTATTCATGACCTTTTGAAGGTTTAAATGTATACTTGAACAGATGCATCTCATTGTTCACTGTATCATGTTTTAGGGAGGAACAGTGTTGCCAGTAGGCACTTTCATTAGTATTTTGAGTCATGGTAGATCTGAAAGACTATTTCATCTCCTCATGCTTTATCTTGACAGTTAATATTATGTGAGACCAAGACTGCACAGCGTACACATCTTTATCTAAAATTGGTTTAAAAAATTAAATACCGCTGCCATTCTGAATATGGATGACCTTTTATCAATTTCAGCCAAGTTTACTTAGACTTTGCCTGTTTTTATGAACTTAGTAACATATATATGTGAGGTTTACAATGACAATTATCCACAGAATAACTTGTATCAGTTTTAGGCATGCATATTAGTATAACTTAGCACATAGACCTGTATCCTGTCATTCTCAGTGAAGCTCTCATTTGTAGGCTTTGTAGTGACTGTTAAAGAGCCAACATCTTCATAATGGGACCTGCATCTCTGAAGTGCTTCCAGTGTTAGAGGAACCTGACATTTTCCATCTGTGTCCTGTGTACCTGTGCAGATTTTGTTTTGTGATCCCTTTGAGTCCTGGTGCAGCCTCTTCTTGATTACTTATACTGGAATTTTTGTCATGTTTATGGTGCATCTTGAGGTAGTGGTAGTTATATTTTATCACCTGGAAAATGAAATTGACACAGGCCTTTAAATATCAAGGAAAGCAGAGTAAAGGCTGTCAACCTTCATTATATTTATCCACTGTACATCATCCTCCCTTCTGTGAAATCCTTTCATCTGCTGTCCCAGAGGAATGAATTAGGAGAACGAGCTTCACTGTAACTTTGTCAGGTGAAGCAATGTCGTCACCAAAGTCAAGGACAGAATTTTCACTCGTTTCATTTGGACCACTTTTTCGCATGGCTTTTTTCTGCTTTTTCTGTAACTTGAATGCTGCTAAAATATGTAATGCCTTTCTGTGGATACTTTTAGACAAAGACTGAAATTGGCTGAAACGTGGCCAATGCGTAGGAGCTACAGGGCACCACAGAGCTGAGGAGGGAAGTGTGTTATTTACTGTCAGTTGACATCATTCAGTCTGTGTTCAGAATGCAGTTTTAGGTATGAGAGGAAAAAATAAACTCTATTATTGTACAATACTATTGTATTCTTACTAGTGCTGGAAATAAATACTTGCCACAATGGGGTCTGTTCATAAATTTCTCATGTTTCAAGAAACTGCATTTTTAGAATATGTGGACCTGGGATTACAAAGTTTCTGCATAGTTTATCTCCTCCTACTTCCTTGGCTTTAAATTAAGGAAAGAATATTTTATAGGAGATTATTTGCAGCTAATGTTAGTTGTATAGCTTTTGCTGCTCTAGGCTGTTCTGTGTTCTCCTAAATCATGCAATGGTTATTTAAATATGAATATCTGACAAACATATTATGGACTCAGGACCGATTAGAGTGTGATGCCTAGAATGAAGTGCTCTGAATCTCTGCCTCTCTCACAAAGGATTGAAGTGTCTGGCTGAAAATGCAGCATTAAAAACTCAAAACTTTGAGCATTTTGTATTCTACTCAGCAGGTCTGCAACAGCTGTGGGGTATTAGAGGTGCTCAGTAAGACCTTGCAGAAAGTTTTTATTAATACATGCATAGTATTAAATAGACCTATGTTTGAATGATGCATATGTTTTTTGTCTGTTTTTCTTGAAATAATTTCTTAAGCCAAGTAGTTTTGTAAGGAAGAGCAACAATGGAAATCCAGAGTAAATTCTGAAAAACACATTTCAGTCCATAGAAGAATTGCACCTATAGACCACACCTCTGGATGTAAACAGAGACAAAGGAACATTTCTTGTGTCCCTAGGTATATTTCACATATTTGCTGGGAGTAGATGAGAAAACCCTATTTGCCTTTGAATTTCTGTGGGATCTTACTTTTACCAGAGATGTACTCAACAGAGAATTCAGATGTCTAAGCAGTCAATTTCTTTGGAGTTTGAGCCAGAAAAAAAGCCATTTCTATTCCCTGGTTGTTGCAATGATGATTTTCACAACTGGAATCTAAGTCTTCCTGAGACTACACTGTGCTGCTGCTCTCAGCCTCTGTCATTGACAATAAAATTAATAAGTAGCAAGGCTCTGTAGTGTCACTGGGGTATTTCAGGTGCCCAGGGACAGAAGAGAGACTGGCAGGAATTGAACTCACTTTCCCCAGTTAGCAGTAGGGTCAGGCTGCAGCCATCACCAGCACAGGCAGAAGTTTCATTAGATTTTACAGTTATCCACCTCTCTTTCATCACACTTTCTTTTTTAACTGTATCTGGTTAGTAATTTTTATCTCTCTGAGATAAGAATACTGAATAGCCTTTCTGGTGATATTCAAATGCAGCACTTCAGTGAAATGGAGCAACTTAAACAATACACAAAATGTTGATCCCTTTTCATAGCTACAAGTTCCCTAATTTATAGCAGCAGACCCACAGGTACAAAGCCTCCGTGGCTGGCCACGTAACCACTTGGCTGTTACTCCCCAGGCTCCCTGTGCTGGCTCAGGTGGACATTTCTGTCCTGGCTCCTCACCAGGTCCTTGATTTTCTTCCTAGATATGCCTGAAGCACGTTGCCAGTTTCAGCATATTCCCACTGACTCCGGGGCACTCGGCTCCATACGTGCTTGCAAACAAGTGCACTTGTTCTCTCAGATAAACACGCATGCATGGTGGGATTTATTTTTCTTCTCTTTTTTTCCTTTTAAGTGTGGTGTTGAAGCCAGTGTGGATGCTCAGCCTACTAGGCAATGCTTGCTGGCATTGATGAGGGCCATCCAAAGTGAGTAAGTTGTTAAATGTTGGGAAAAGATTTCCAAAAGCAGCCTGGAGCTGGGGGCCTCGGTTCCCATAGCTCTGATCTGTAGTGGCGTGAGGAGCCACTCACCAGGAGGAGAATGGAGTTGGCAGCTGTCCTCGGGGGCAGGGCCATGGTCACCTTTAATGACAGTAGTATTAACCCAGTTGGGTGACAGTGTTAAGTACAAAGAGCTCAGTTGTTTGTGGGGTTTTCTTCCTCTTGATGATACCCCTACTCTCACATAGATTTGATTTCTGCACACAAATATTAAATATATGCATCAATGGGGTATTTATACAGGCACTTAGCCAGCCAGCTCTGAGCTGGCAATGTGGAAAGATTTGCTTTGTGTGTATGGAAGAGAAATGTGTGTGCAGATGCATGTTGGAATTGCCTTCTGCGCATTTGGAAGTTTCATACGTAATTTCAAAACAGTACCAATAAATATGTTGATTCAAATGAGGAAAGATTCTTCTCTTTCAGAGAGACTTAGTTTAAATTCAGGAAGTCAAACTGCTGAGGAGTTAGCACTAGGATTTATAAAACAACATTGAAAGAGAATCTTAATTAACATTTGACTACCCTTTCAATTGCACTGAATGTGTGTCTGGTTTATCACCCACCTAAATATGTTAGTTTGTATTTGAAGAATGCTTCTGACAGTGAGCCTTCAGGAGAAAGCTCAGCTTTTTCCTATAATCTCATTATAGCATTTGTATATTTTATTTGCTTGCTTTGACCTGGGATAATATGTAGAAAATATTTAATGTATATATCACATATTTCTGGGCATCAGTAGTTGAGGTTGTTTTGGTTTTGCTGTTAACATAACTTCAGCTGGAATTTCTTCTTTTTTTGCGTTTTTTTTTTTTTGCGGGTGGTTTTTTTTTGTGTGTGTGTGTGTGTGTTTTGTTTTGTTTTTTTCCAAAACAGTGTAAACCCTGTATTAGTAAGTTGGGTAGTGATGGATGAGAACACACAGGATGACAGCAACATGAAAGCAAGTCATCCCAGGGAAGGATGCTGCTCTGTGTTCTTTAGGATAAAGTGAAGAAGTAGCAGCTGCTTTTCTTTCTCTCCCTGAAGATCACAGTGATAATAGTAATGGGATATTAAAGAGGGCAGCATAGATTAATGGGGCAGTAATAAAACAAATGAGACCCATTAGCGAAATCACTGCTTGAAAAGTAGATTCCGTGATAAGTGCCCTTCAGTGCCTCGTGTAGGAAAAATTGTTTCAGCACTTGTAATATCATCCATGGTGTTGGATTTTAGACTGTTGTGACAATCTCAGTGATAAAACCTTAAAATAATTTAGATGAAGATAATTTCCATTTGTACTTACTGCTTGATCAAAAACCTGAATTATTACATCTACATGTTAAAGACAAGTTCTGTTTTCAAACCTAGTCATGATTGTTTTGTGTCTTCCCAAAATCTTGCATAAAAAAAACAAAGCCATTTTTTGTTGTTCTGTTAAACCTGTAAGGTGATCATGAGAGCTTTGAATGCCTTCTTTTATTGCTGGAGCACCAGTGCTGTGGATACTATTGCTCAAACAGACTAGGAACTGGAATTGGTGGATTTAGTGACATCTCCTGTTTTTATTTGTTGATTGTATATTAGATTAGCAATGAAAGATGTGCATTGTACTTAAAAGTCTACATGTCTTTGTTTGCTCTCTGCTTTTTAGACCAGATTGTTTTCTGGACGATTTAATGAGCAAGGAAAATACACTTGATTGCAGAGATTTATACAGTATGTTGCCTATAAGGAGAAAAATGTTTGGCGGTTAGAGATAAAACAGATTCACAAATCAACTTAACTGAGCCAAATATATTAATATGAAGTGCTTTTTTACTGGGAGATGGATGGGTCCAAATCTCTGAATCGTCTCATTCTACTTAGCCTTCTCCCTCTAGAAATGTATGTCTGTATTGTGCTGGGGTTTAATTTTTTGTGATTTTTCTTTCTTCCCCCAGTGTAATTTTGTTAAATCCAAGCTCAGAGTGTAAATATCAAACAATTTGTGTCTTGTGAGGTGCAGAGGGGTGCTGGGCGCGAGCGGGGCGGGGGCACCCTGAGCGCTGCCCCGCTGTGCCGGCAGCAGCGGCCGCATCGCGGGCGGCGGTGGGAGAGGAGGGCCGGGAGGCGGCTGTTGCTATCGCTCTGATGTCAGGCGCTCCCGCTAACGTGTGGTTGGTTATCCTGCCTTTCAGATCGCTGCCGCTCGTGGAGCACAGAGGGGACGGCCAGACTCCCACATCTTTCAGCGAGAAGAAAGGAGCCGGCGGAGCAGACTAATACGGACTTGTGTCGGGTGCCCTTGCCCTACAAAGGCTGCCTTTAAAAGAGAAACACAGTGCTATTTAATGAGCTGTGAGATGAGGCACTGCTGCTAACGCTCAGATCCCAGGATTCATCGGCTATTCATTGTGCTTAATGTACATGTTTCTGCACCGTGCATTTAGGAGATCCCAGAGAAGAATCCAAAACGGCTGCGGGGGAAAGACCACCAAACATGCCTACAGAAACATTACCGACAGGTAGCATGGTGAAGCCGGTCAGCCCTGCCGTGACTTTCACATCTGCCGTTCCTCTCCGCATCCTGAACAAAGGACCTGACTATTTTCGCAGGCAGGCGGAGCCTAATCCAAAAAGACTGAGTGCCGTGGAGAGGCTTGAAGCCGACAAGGCGAAATATGTCAAGAGCCAGGAGGTCATCAATGCCAAGCAGGAGCCTGTGAAGCCAGCGGTGCTGGCAAAGCCGCCGGTCTGTCCTGCGGCCAAGCGAGCGCTGGGGAGCCCCACCTTGAAAGTCTTCAGCAACAATGCAAAGACTGAGAGCGGAGTCCAGAGAGAAAATCTGAAACTTGAGATTTTGAAGAACATCATCAACAGCTCTGAGGGCTCCAGCTCAGGTTCAGGGCATAAGCACGGTCCCCGAAATTGGCCACCTCACAGGGCCGATACGACAGAGCTGAACCGACACTCGTTCGCTGAATCCTTGAAGGTTTACCCCACGCAGGGCCGGAGCAGCCCGCAGGAGAGCAGCTCCAATGTCAGCAGAAGGCTCCTAGATCAGTCAGCAGAGACTTTCTTGCATGTCTCTCACAGCTCTTCAGACATTAGGAAAGTAACTAGTGCAAAGCCCTTAAAAGCAATACCCTGCAGTAGTTCAGCCCCACCTCTGCCTCCAAAGCCCAAAATCGCTGCCATTGCCACGCTGAAATCCCCAGAGATTGAGGCAGTCGAGTCTGGATGCGGAGTTAGTAGAAGACCCTCCCTACAGCGATCAAAATCAGACTTAAGTGACAGATACTTTCGCGTTGACGCAGATGTTGAACGATTCTTTAACTACTGCGGACTGGATCCTGAAGAGCTTGAAAACCTTGGGATGGAAAACTTTGCAAGGGCTAACTCTGATATTATATCCCTCAACTTTCGCAGTGCAAGCATGATTAGCTCAGACTGTGAACAGTCTCAGGACAGCAACAGTGACCTTAGAAATGATGACAGTGCCAATGACCGTGTGCCATATGGCATTTCTGCCATTGAAAGGAATGCCCGAATCATCAAGTGGTTATATAGCATCAAGCAAGCTAGAGAGTCACAGAAAGTGTCCCATGTGTGAGAGAGAAATCCACCGTAGAAAAAAGCAAGGACTGTATCTTTGTCTGTGAATATTCAGTTTGTGAAGGGTTGTGAAGTCTACTTGAAGTCTTGTACCCTTCTCAACTCTCTTTGTGTTGCTTGTTGTGCAATGTTTCCAAGTTGCATGCCTGTCAACATGTGAGCTGACCTGGCTTCCACTTGAACAATAACTAACTACAAAGCCTGGCTGAGCATACACATTGTCTGCCAAAAGTTTAAGACAAGAATCTGATTAGGGCTTCAGTATAATCAAAGTGTTTACATGGAAAGGTTATATGACTTCTTTGGTATTTATGTGGTTCCTTGTGGATTTTAGATATGTCACTTTTTGTCTTAATACAGATACTGTCAACTGACGTTACTCGTTTCTAAGTTGAAACAGAATCCCTTTGGGGGGAAGAAAAGTGGAATTGGCCAAAATATGAGGTTTAGGCATACGATGATAGGCAAAGCAGCCTTATGTCTTGTAGAAAGTGCATTATTGGCACATGAAAGATGTTTCTAAAAGGCAAAGAATGCTATGTTCTTAAATTATGTATCATTGTTAAACTGTATATCCCTACTTGTAGTAAGGCACTGTTCAGTAAAAGTTTCTTTTTCCTAGGTAAGCTCCCTCTGTTTTACAGCAGAACTAGTCTAGTGAATCTGCTTGACCTCTCATAAACTAAATGAGTCTTGCATTTGGGTTGGTGTAAGCATTTTAATGATTTTGTATTATACCAGTTGGAAAAGCTTAAAGAAGGTTGGAGTCAACAGATGAAAATGGCACAGGTGCAGGATTTTGTGGGTTTGATTTTTACTCAAAGACTCCTGGTCTTAAACTTTTGACAGGAATAATTAGATCCTATAGCTGATATTGAATGCCTTTATTAGTCAAAACACGTCATGACTACAAACTCCATGCTGTCTTAATTTTTTTTGTAGGCCTATTCAAACAGTTAATGAACAAAAATGGAAACACACAGCCATATCAATATAACGCCTCCTATTCAGAAGTAAATACACTCAGTAGCTGAACTATATCTGAAAAAATGTGATTCTGTCGTCTTGCATATGTTATATCTAAGGCTGTGAAAGTTTGTTCCAGCTCTAGCAAAGTGTAGAAACATGACAGTATGTAGCTTTTCTTTTCTCTTTTTTTTTTCCTCCTTAAGATGGTTAGTGCTGCAAATCAACCTGTTACAAATCTTTCAACAATCTGTCTTCCCAGTGGTTTAATTAACTGTCATTTCAACTGACAGTGGTGGTGTGGTAGTGGAGAAGTTGAAAGTACAGTGGTCTGCATTATTATTGTATTCATGCTTTGAAGTAAATTGCAGCACTACCTTATACTACATCAGCTAATAGGGAACTTTTCTATTGTGTAAATGCTGTAAGACTTTGTATATACTTCAGTTGTTACAAAATCTTTAAAAGGAAGAGTGTTATGCTAATAAATAGTTCCTGGTGCAGGTATGGTAGGGGTTTTTTGTTCTTATTTTCACCCTTCCCATTCTTAGAACTGTATCAGGAACTCAATTGCAGTGTGTTTTAGTGCTGTAGAAGGTCTTGGTTAAATAATAGTTCCAGTAAAAGGTTTCTTTTACTAAAGTGCTTTTCAGAATATAATTTTTTTATAAAATAACTATAGCAGCATGATCTGTCTGAAGAACTAGAAGAGATTTTCAAGACTCCTAAAATAGCTTGCTTCTTCCTTACCTAGCAATGTTACTGTTCCCGTTTATAGCATCTGTTCGTAATGAATCACTGCAGTCTTCTGAATTATTCTTCAGTAGTGCTTATTTATATATTTGAATATTAAAGATGTTTTACAAAGTCGGGTTCTATCTTTTCTCTGAGAAGCCTGTAGCCCAACTTCTTACAGATAGCTACAGTTAATGCAGGCAAGACTGGAAGCGGAGCCATGCAGTCATTTGTTTCCTGTGGAATTATCCTACATCCAGTTTTATATAATTGTTCTCTAAATGTTTGTTCATGGAGGGAGGGAAGCACACATTCAATTTCAGCACACATTCAGCTTCAGGAGGCTACTCTATGATTTTTACAGTTGACTTCACAACCTAAGACTTACAACATTCCTAGCTCAGACAAAAAAAAAACAAAAATGAGGAGCTCTGTATTTCAGCTACAGGCACATTTGTGACATTTTAAGCTCCATGGGTTTCAGTTGGCATTGACATCACACTGGTTTTTCAAGCATATTTTTCCGATAGTAAGTTCTACTCAGTTCAGTGACTGTTTTGCCAAGGAAAATAATGCTTGAGGGATTAAAGCCAAGTGTAATGCAGCTGTACAGCAATGAAATAAAGAAGTTAAAACTGAAATAAAAAGTGCAACCACATTGTTCTCTTTCAAGTGTTTTAAAAATTATGATAAACATGCTATCTCAAGTGTTATCAGCTGAAAACAGTAATAAAGAAGCCTTTATTACTAGAAAATGGCTTAGAGCATATACTAGTTTTCTGAACTCGTTTCCCAAGGTTTGTTGGGAACTTCCTTTTAACCCTGCAAGAGGTTGTGAGCTGTCCGTTAAGAGGGCATTTCCTCACCCAAGATTTTAGGCAGCACCTTTGGAACAGGCTCTGCCTTCACTATTCCTCCTTCCTACAGTGGGCACATGAATAAGATTTTCAAGGGCCTAGACCTTCACAGTCTGCTGAACTTGCAACTCTGGTGAGACTGCAGTGATGGAAATCACGGGATTGCGAAATGTCCACATGGCTTTGAACAAGCAGGTAACAATTGCCTTCATTTGTCGCTTTATTGCCATTTATGCAGATAGTATTTAATTATTTATGGTCTTGTTTTTACCCGTACGTTTGCATAAAACCCAAATCACTGCTGTCTGATTGTTTTTGTATTCAAATGGGAGTAACCATTCTATGTAATATAATATTATATATTATCTGCCTTTGCAGACAGGTAATCCTATCATGTCAAGAGTGCATTACTTGTCTCTGCCTTAGGAGATTCCTGAGTGCTGAATGTTGAATTCACAAAGAGTTGTAAGCAGCTGAAATGCTTCATCAGGGACCTGTTCTGGTCATGCTCCTGCTGTGTCCAGCAGGCATTTACCCAGGTACAAAGTGCACAGCAGGTGTTCACAGCTAAACAACAGCTCTTGTCACAGATCTGGAGGGAAATGCAAGCCCATGATATCCTGTGAAAGCCAGAACTGAGCCCAGCACTGACAGTCCTGGCCACAGCAGTGAAGAAAAATGCAGTGTGTCTTCAGTGATTGGTATGAACTCATGCACACACATACACACAGACAAAAGAAACCACCAAAGAGGTTTATGGTGGTTCTGTTGCTTTGACTTGCCAGAGAGGAAAGGGAAGAAGAAAACAGTGTGACCCATTACAGTTTGAAAGCTGCCTACAGCTTCACACAGAGCTAAACTGTTTATCTGAGTGAAAAAGGTGGATTTCAAAGTTAAGCTGGTCTTTTAATCACTTCATATTATATAGTAACAATGTCATGAAGGACGAGAGATAGAGGTTATTTGCCACAAATTTACATTCAGCAAATGCAAATACTGAAATTGTCTTTTTTTTATGAATACTGTTTCTGCAAAGGAGAGTTCTGTGCTCTGAGTGTATGCACCGAGTGACCGAGGGCTTTTGAAGGGTAAACACAGAATGATGATGCTTTTGGCAGTAATTCAAAAATCAAAAGGCACACTCAGACAACAGAGCCAATCAGTATTGCTGACTTATCTCTTTTTACAGAAGTTTATCCATCCGTGGAGGCCATACGCACTTGATTCTAGTCATTCAATGAAAAACAAAGTGCTTAATGGAGCTCTGCAGTACAGAGCTGAGTAATTGCAGTCTGCAGGAGAATGGGAAGGGAACTAAACCTTAAAAACAGTCTTCCTGATACCTATTGATTATGGGATGATAATGTTTAGTGCGTTATATTCAAAGCTCATTTGTTTTTAGGAAACATTTTGTTGAGCAGAGTAGCCTAACAAATCTGTGAAGTTCCATTGTTCCAAGGCCATAAACTCTTGTTCTTTGAGAGTAATGCTGCTACACCAGTAACTAAACACATTAAGGTTAGAAGGAAAGAGCCTCTGGAGTTTTGTTCCCATGAACAGTAAGGGTCCGTTGCCTATTTTGGCAATGAATATAAATGTGCTATACAGGAAAATAAATTGGTCAAGGTCTTTTGTCCTGAATTATAAGATAGCTCTATATTAAATTTCTTGTTACCGAGGCTTAAATATTCACTGAAATTCTGAATTCATTTGACATTCTTTGCTGTTAGCAGAAAGACTCCAGTAATCCGTCCTTTGAAATATGTCATCCATAGCTTAATGGGAAAGGCCATTAAAATTCTCTCTTCACTGTAGAACTTTTATCTCCTGATGATAGCATCTGTTAAGTGAACCTCTAAATAAGCACATTTCAGTTAGAAGTATTAACCCATAAATGCCTTTCATTTTTCTCCTTGAAAGCCCAAATGGTGATCAATAGCTGAGTCCTACCATTTGTTACAGTTACTACATTATTGCTAAATACTCAGTTGATGTCCCTTGGGCTGCAGTGCAAGCTAAAGTGGATACACCTACCCTACACCACCTGTCTTGCCCTGGTAGGTATGAACAGCCCTCAAGCATATTCTACATTTGATTACTTAGGACCTTTGTTGTGGCTGCCCAACAAAACTGATTAATAATAAGCAGTGGCTTTAAAAAAAATTATGAAAAACAATCATTTCTAGATCAAAAATAGTAGTCTCCTGAATGTCATTCTCCTAAATTTAAAGTAGTTTTCATGATGATCTTATGACAAGAGAAGAGAGTGCTAGTATCTGTGCTATTATTGTTTCTTGCTTTTGGCACAGCAAGTTGTCTCCACCTTCTTAGTGTCTCGCCCTTTCTGAGTTTTCCCAGCTTTCTTCTTCATTCCCATGTCTTCCTTCCCTGGTGGTGTCTGACTTTTACATCATCTCTCCTTTGAAACTTATGACCAAGGTCATCATATTCTCCTCACTTAACCTCCTTTCAAAGCGACTTTCCCACAACTTGTTCTGTCTTTTATAACCACTGTATTCATGACAGCCTGTTCCCAAGAGAGTAACTCTGTGGCTACAGTTGAGCTGCCATGTCCTGAAAAGATAGTAATCTTTTTAATGGATTGTTTTTAATTTTCTGGGGTGTAGTGTTATTTGCAGGCAAGATTAAATAGCGAGAGGTGCTTCTTCAGGAAGATGCAGTGATTGAAAGCACTCATGGAGAACAGGACATCAAACATCTCAGAAATATCAACTTCTTGGTCCAAAATTGTATTTTTTTTCTCTGTCATGTCTCACGCAATGCATACTCCAAATAAAATGCTGGCTTGAGGACAGCAGTGTCCAAAGGTGGTACAATTTCCAGTGAGCAGAATGCTATGGGGCTGCTATCCAAGAAATATTTATTGTTTTGCCTTCTGCTGTTTGGTAACAGGGTAGCTGTGTGTGTCTTGCACCTTTGGCATCCAGACCACTTGTGCAGTTCTTAGGCAGCACTGCCTAAAAGAACTTGTAAAACAAAAGGACAGTGGAAGATCCAGGGGGGACAAAGCCTGTCCTCACCCTGGCTATTGTGGAAAACTTTCAGCTGTGGAAAGAGAAGGTTTAGAAGCTGAAGTCCCCAAACTGCCATCTCATGCAGGTCTGGGGCTGAAGGTCTGAGACTTCAGTCCTCTGTATGAGAGAAGGGTATCCGAGTGTCTGGGAGACAGGATAAACCAGTGTGTGGAAACAGAATGCACTTGCTGAAGTATGCTACTGTTTCCCTAAATACTTTCTATTCGTGTCTTAAAACATAAAGACGACAAAAGGAACAGGGTTGAAATTTAAAGAACAGCTGTGTATGCAAATGCATTTAGACAAGATGCGGAGGTGGGCAGATAGTTTTGCTTTTTAAGAAAGGAAGCTTTTAAAAGATCTTTTAATAAATGACCTGATTTTCAAGTATATTAATCTTTTATGAAGTCTCTTGCCATTCTGAACTGTAAAAGCTTTGCTACTCTCAGCACACAGCATTTAGAAATGTACCAACTGTGATTTGGAGTGACTTAAATAACAGAATAAAAGGGCACTAAGCTGAATGTGAACTTTATTTTACTAAGATTTTGTATTATGGGGCTTTTGTTCTTTATTTTAAAATAATTGTATGGGGCAATAGAAAACTAACATAGTCTTATTTATTAACATCCTGCAAATAAGACTGGGAAGTACAGGTTAATGTGTCTGTGTGAAAATTACAGTATTTGGTTTTGACATATGCTTGATTTTCTTCATTCATGTTTTGCATACCTCGGAGCATATCTACTTACACAAAACTGGCACAAAACTCATCCCTTCTGAAAATACTTTCTGCAAACTTATGGCTTTGTGTCCACCTGGTATATTTTCTGCAAGACAGACATTGGGGTGCTGGAGCATTTCTAGAGAAGGGCAATGGAGCTGGTGAAGGGTCTGGAGCACAAGTCTCATGAGGAGCAGCTGAGAGAGCTGGGGGTGTTTAGCCTGGATAAAACGAGGCTCATGGGGAGACCTTACTGCTCTCCAGGACTACTTAAAAGGAGATTGTAGCCAGGTGGGAGTCAGTATCTTCTAAATAACAAGTGACAGGATAAGAGGAAAAAGCATTGTATGGTAGAGTCACCATCCCTGGAGGTATTTAAAAGATGTGAACATGTGGCACTCAGGGACATGGTTTTTTGTTCTCATGTGGCAAACTTGGTAGCGCTGAGTTAGTGGTTGCACTTGGTGATCCTAAAGATCTTTTCCAACCTAACAGATTCTGTGATTTGTGTTTAATGACTCTGAACAAAGAGCTGTCAAAGTGCTTTTGATTTCCCCTGGTTTTGTTTCTAGCATGTTCATTCTCCTCCTCTCCTACAGAGTGAAAATAGGAACTTTTTATCAGTATATATATTCTCTGGTATTGAATTCAGGAGGTAGAGCACGTGCATGGAGCCATAGCATAAAACAATTTTCTTTTTTGTAATGAAATTGCAGGTATAGTGGGTTCTTTCCTCCAAGATGCTGTACAGTCAAACTCTTTTAAAGAAGCTAATAAAGGATGTGTGTGTGTGTGTGTCTGTGTGTGTGGGCTAAAAAATAAAGTGCAAAAATATATCATAGGGCCAGTAACAATAGGACACAGTGTAATGTGTTCAAGCTGAAAGAAGGTAGTCACACTTTGTATTTGGAAGAAGTTTTTTGCAATGAGGGTTAAAACACTGGAACAGGTTACCCAGAGAGGCAGTGGATGCCCCATCCCTGGAGGCATTCAAGCTCAGGTTGGACTGGGCTGTGACCAACCTCGTCTAGTTGAAGATGTCCCTGCTCATTGCAGGTAGATTGGACTAGGTGGCCTTTAAAGGTTTCTTCTAACCTAAATCATTCCATGATTCTGGGTTTTCTCCACCCGAAGCCTTAAAACTTGTTTGGCATAAGGAAACCTTGAAACCTCTCTGGATACTTCATCTGGGAAGACCATGTAAAAATGAATACCCAAATTCTAGCCCCATTGAAGTCAATGGGAACTTTACTACTGATCTTTAGTGGGACATACAGCATTTCACTCACTGTGAGAAATGAGTATTTTGGCCTATTTGGGAATGATGTTTCTTTCTTTGTATTGTGAATGACAAGTACCATTAGTTTTCTACCACTTTCTCACCTATTATTCTATTATCTAAAAAAGTACAAAGGGGAAATCCCTCCAGACACTGCAGGTAGGAGCCGTGGGAGGAGTGAAACCTTGCAGAGATGAAGCAAAGAAGAGGTTTAGTGAAGCACAGACCACTCGTACTGGTGTGAGGTCAGGACCCACCCACCCAGCAGAGGGTGTGTCTCTGCACATAAGTAGCACACATTTGTTTTCTGAATTTTTATTGAACAGATAATGAGCAGATTATGGAAAACTTGCAAACTAATGAGCCATCATGAATATTCATATCAAGCCTCAGAGGTGCCCCTGCTGCTCATCTCTAACCGCCAATGAGGTCTTACAGGAGCAGTGTATGACCAGTGTTGTTTGAAAACAAATTTACCCTACTCCAAACCACACTTAAGTAGTCAGCTGTGATATAAAAAATCTTAATGGGCCGTTATTTATTTGACAGATAATTTATGAAGTTTTTGGGATGGACCTTGCTTCTTGGAGGTCACCATGGAAAAGTGTCCACATCTGTCATTGTGCTATTTCCAGCTCTGCTACAGAAGAGCAAGCAAGCACAGCTCTTCAGAGCCCTGTTCTGGCTATTCCCCCACCATGTGCAGGACATCCATGTGCTGCCATCGCCCAGAAACGTGGGTAGTCTGATACTCAAAGGCAGCTGGGGTGTGAAATTGAAGATTTTTCTTGAGGGCACATTCTCAACACCGTTTCCACGCGGAGCTGATGCTCAGGGTCTTGCTTTGTTCAGGGGGCTGCTGAGTGGACAGATGTGTAATGCCATGAAATTGTGGAATGTGCTGAAAACTTATGCAAAGGGGTCTCCTGACTATGTTTTTCTGAGCAAAAAATGGCATTTCCCATGGCTGAAATCTTGGCAGAGCACTCATTCAGTAGATAGTGGGCAAAAGTCAGTGGTCTGATGGGCTTACTGAAGGACAGAGCTCATGTGTTCAGAAGCAATGAAGTCCTGCAGCTGCATCAGCCCCTTCTGTGATCCAGCACAACATGCTAGGTATGGGGAAGACTGAGTGCATTGGAAGGAGGGATTAGCTCTACAAAGCCATGCCACCAGCCAGGCTTAGGCAATTAATTATGTTTTAATACAATGTTTTTAAGAATAATTTATAAGCTCATATTAATATGCAGTAAATCTAATCCATTTCCTAAATGTGTTTGTGAATAGTGATGGTTTGTTGGTTTTTTGTTGTTTTTTTTTTTTTTTTTTTTTTACTGGGCCACATGAGAGCAGGTCATGTAGATAATAATATGGGGTTGTTAGTAGGTTATGAATCGTTGAGTTATGAAGATTAACCTCTTCAGAAAAATATTATTAAAAATAAAACATAGAGATGATTTTTCTGACTGATGCTAACTATTGCATGAGTCTTTTCCAATAGCTACAAGTTGTTAGGCTCCAAAAATATAGGTAGACTTGCTGTCTGTAAAACCATTAAATGAGAAAACAGGAAAGAGGGCATGAATTTTTCGAGCAACCTTCATACTAGTGTATCCTGATCATATCGTGTCTGGTATGGGGGGTCAGCAAGGGGAGAGACGGCTGCCTTAGCACATGGACTGCAGGAGAGTAGGAGGGGGAGCAGAAATGTGACCTGAAAACAACATTAACTGTGACAATCTGACCCTAAGATCTTCCTCATGAACAGTCTGCAGGAGCAGAGCTTATCATCAAGTTTAAATACCAGGCATTTCAGAGCAGGGGTGTGGAACAGCTTCACTGCCCAGGGCTCCCAAAGGATCTGACTGGCCACGGCCATCGGTGCCAGCTTTTTAGTTTTTATTACTGCTTTCATGATACATCCCTACAGACTCATTTGTAATGCTTCTCTCATTCCTCTAAGGGGGGAATGCCAAGATAAGAATACTGGAGGTCTTTGTATTCTCAGCACTGAAACACAGCAGAGATGAGAACAATAGGAATGGTCCAGGAGCCCAGGAAATTTTTCTCAGTCGGTTCACGTCAGAAACTGTCCCCTTTGAGGGAGGCACTGCAACAGTGGAGGCAGGAGCTGCAACCCTGAAAGTTTGGAAAGGAATTACCCGCCTCGTTGAACAAGATGCTAAATTCAGGCACCCTCAGAGCTTCTGCTGAAAACAAATTGCAACTTTTTTCAGTCCCACCCTGCACACCACCACATTTTTGCTGCTGCAAATAAGTGGTATTTCTACAGTGATTTAGTAGGTGTCAGGAGAAATGACACATTCAGGAGTTTGCTGGCTCACATGTCCCTTCCCACCATGGTGTAGGAAGTTATACTTCTGTAGAGCAATGCTTCTTGTCTCTGTGTTTGCCCTGTATTTCACCACTGCTTTTTCTTTCCCAGTCCCGTGTTTCCACATCAGCTGCTCAGGAGCTGAACATCCTTTCTCCTGGACCTCATTATTCTGATGTTGAGTAGTGAAACCAGAAGCCAAGGCTGCAGCTGTTTGGCTCATCCTTGAAATTTCTCTGACAACAACCTGGGTCTCCACTTTATTTATGAACAGCCATATGAAACGGTTACATGAAGCATATCACTAAAAATTTAGTTTTCCTGTTGCTTTTTGTTTTTTACTGTAAGATGAGGCCATTTATCTTCCTTGCTTATGTTTTCAGTCTTTCAGCTTCCTCAAGCTGAAGCATTTATTTCTTTAGGCAACAGTTTCTACATTCTTTGAGACACAGTGTATTTTTTAACGCTATGGTACATGAAAATCCACTAAAATATTGCATGCATGTAGTCAGTCTGTTGCATAAATATGCATTTGTGACCAGGATGAAGGAACAGTAAGTTCATGGAAAATTTTAAAAATAAATTTTTGAGGAGCAGTTTGGAGCAGTTCCAGTCTATCTGAGCACTGCAGATGTAATGCGAGCTGCCTGCATTTGCAATGCACAGTAAAAATTATCAGAAGATTCTGATTAGTAAATGGAATGTGTAATGTGTTCCCAACAGACCATTTTCCTATAAGAAATAACTCATTTTGAGCCCTGCTTATTTTTCGAAAGTGCATAATAGAGCTGACATTGAGAAAATTTTATGTGGAACAAGGGAAATAAAAAAGCCACCCTCAAGTTATAGGAACTCTAAATCAAATAATTCAGTTGAAACAGTTCTGCACTATTTCTAGCAAAGAATTTGATTGACAAGTGAGTCAGGAAAGAGCGGTAAACCTCTGCTCCCCGGGATGTGTGGACTTTGGGCAGTGGAAGGGCCCTGCTGCTGCCCTCAGCCCACCCCACTGCTCAGAGGCTGCTGCTCACAGGTGGAGTTGGCTCCACCTTTAAAATGAGCAGGTTTATTGTGTAGAGTTGCTGCTCCAAGATGGTAGCTGCTTGCCTGAGTCCTCCTTGCCCTACTTCCCAAAGACAGATCTCCTTCAAAAAACATGGGCAGCCCTTGCACCACCACGAGCTGTTCAATGTGCTCTGGAGAGCACACACTTTGTTTTTTGTGAAGGTATTTTCAAAACGTGGTCTCACCACTGGTGATGGACAGTGGAGCAGCTGGTGTCCCATGGTGTACCAGCTCCCATCTGGAAACTCATGTCTAAACTGGGTGGATCTTTGGGGCCTGGAGGATTCATAGGCATCAAAATCAGTATGTCCCGTGGTCAAGTCACTTCTGCTCCGAGACCCAGCACTTCTGCACCACAAATGCCCGTGTTTTCTGCGCTTTGTGAGCTTTTAAAATTATTTGAAAATTGAATTTTGAGATCTCAATATTTTCTGGAGAGCATTCTTTCTTGAGACAGGGTTGCTTTTGTCAGCACACCTGCCAGCTGTTGTTTCAGGATGATCTGTAAGGTGAATCAGGCATTTACAGCAATTGCAGTCCCTCCTTTTTCCAGTTCTTTCCAAGAAAAATTTGGAAAAACATAAGAGATGTGTTCTCTGTAGGAAAATGGAAGAATAAAACTTCCTTTTCTGAGGGTCTCCAAGGGTGTTTGTTCTATAGAAAAAGGGTCCATGACCATAGCAAATATTCTAAAATATGTACATTTGTCACATGTAAACCACCAAAAACCAAATAAACGTAGGCTACAGATTTTTCTTTATGCAGGTTAGGTTACAGACTGCAAAACAGCTGCAACTTGGCAACCACTGAAGAGGTGGGATTGGACTGACTGCCTTCTCAAACAAAGTGCCATCTCAGAATGAGAACGTGAGAAACAAAATGCTGCATTTCAGCTTGGCAGTCAGCCCTGGTCAGAATTTGAACAGGAGGCTTCTTTGGGGTCCTTGGATGCTGAGTGAAGTGTCTCTGACAATTCATTATGTGCACTGAGATAACACATCAGGGTATCAAAATGCAACAGGCTTTGCATTGAGGAGCCACTGTTTTTCTCACCTCTCCTTCACAGTAAGCATACAGTAACCTTGCTCCAAAGAGGGTTCTTGTCTTTCCTTTGCTTTGGAAACTTTGTCCTTTATCTCTTTCACCTAATCTGGTTTTTTTTTCCCATTTATTTAAAATGCATCATTTATGTTTTCATTTGTAGTTAAATTTCTGGGTTGCTAGCAGGGATTCTTGGCATGTACTCTGCATTTGCACTCTGATTTTGAGACCTGTCTAACAATAAGCTATAAAAATCACCAGGTCATTATTTCTGAGGATGCTGCACTGATATAAATGCAACCCTCTGTAGTTGAAAAATATCAGTGACATTCCTCTGTTTGTCTAATCCTTGACTTCAAGACATCATCAGATCAAAGCAAACTGCTCAGCCAGTGTATGCTGGGTTTTCTTCATTTCCAAAAGAAATACCACAACTTGCAGAGCAGAAAATCCCCTGTATCCTTCTATAAAACCCTGCAGAATGAGACACGCTTGTGGCTGTGAAAGGAGGGGAAAAGCAGATAAAATTCTGACCTCATGCAGAAATGAAACTCCTGTTATTTCTGTCACTGAGGCTCTGATTTCACCCAAGAATTACAACCCTGACTTCCTTTAAAAAGTAACTTGTCTCCATAAACAATGTTTTTGATAAATGCAGCCCTATCACCCAAGGTACAGATTTGTGCTAGTGGAAAGAGATACTCCATTGTGAAATGCAGCCTCTAGAAACTAATTCCCCCTGAGTCGGTTTTGTTACGTTTGGTTTGGGTTTGTTTTTTTTTCCTTTTAAACAGATTCATCAATTTTTAGGCCAGATGAGATCACTTTAATTGTTTTGCCTCACTTTATAACACCAATTATATCCAGGCATGAATTATTTCCCCTTCGAATTACACAGTATTTCAGTTGAGAAATCCTACTTTGATTTGAACAAAGGCCATGATGGAGAACCCACAACAGCTTTTACTAAATCATTTCAGTGGTTAATAACCCCCTGCTTAGATAAATTATAATCTCCTTTGCAGTCTGAATTTGTCCAGCTTCAAAGAGCAGCCCTGAGGTAGTGCTGTACATTTGCTGCAAAGGCTGAAGAGCCCACTCCCATGTCTTTGCTCACTGCACAGAGATTGTGAGTGTCTGCCTTTAACTTTTCTTTGGGTACACTAAACAGCTGTCAGATGAAGAAATTTTCATCCTACCTGTGTCCTAGCAGACATGATTAGCACAGCCAAGACAACCCTGCATGCACCTTTGATGTAGTGATAATGATATTCTCTTGTCTTGGTGCAGTCTTTGCATGTGTTGGAGCGATGGCTGAGCCTCACAGACCGTGTCTGAAGTTACACCTCTCTGCCTGATCAGAGCATTGCCCCTTCCTGCCACTCACAAGGCAGGAAGTCACCAGACCTGTTAGCACAACACCCCGTGCTGTTTCTCCCTAACCCACTTCAGCTGCAATCATCCACGTTAAAAAAAAAATTCTCAAAACAACAGGAAAAAAGCAGCACATTGCTCTAAGTGCTAAGGCTAACCCAGATCCCAGTGACAGAACGGGGCTGGGGAGGGATTGCATCAGCACCTGCCCTGGGTCACCTGCACATTCCATTGGACAGTTCTTATTAGGACCCCCTTTCTCTGGAATATTTACACCTAAGTTAGTACCCAGCTGTGCTCTGTCCCTTCAACACACATGGCCTTGCATTAGCTGATGGTTAATCTCACCAGATATCATTCTGAGCAGGCACTTTGCTGTGTTAGAGTGTGTAGCATTTGTCAGGCTGTTTGCTTGCTCTGGCATAACCAAAACAACTTTACTCCATTTTCAGATTTTGTTAATTCTTTTATCTGTTAAAAAAAAAAAAAAGGTCAATGGTTCCTCAAAGTTCTTAAGGAATTGCAGTTCTCAAGATTGATGATCTATTACTAATAAGGTTTTATAGTTTTCTCTTTCAATGAGTTATTGTTGAAAGTACTTGCCAAATTTTAATGAGGAACCCTACTGATACACTTGTGGGAACTTGTGAGGGCTACAGATGTGTAACTGTCCTGGGTTGATGCTAAATTGTATCCCCATTTGTCTGTTTAGCTCAGAAATAAGTTTTGTACCTTTAAAACTGGATCTGAGAGTGAAAGAGAAGCAGTAGAATGTCTGAGGCAGTTGTTTTCTAAACACAAAGATAAGAGTCTTCAGCTTTCCTTCACACACAGCCTGTGTTGTCTGCAGTGCGGACGGCGAGAGAGAGCTCTCCTTTGCTTTTTGTTAGTTTTTGGCTGGCTGAGGCAGAGAAGTTCTCCGGACTGTGGTTTTTTTCCTTTTTTTTGGAACTGTTGAACTGCTCTGGACTAAACACCCCAAAGGGCCCCAGGAGCTCCCACCTGTGTCCCACCGGGCCTGGCCTGGGCCCGGCCTTTCCCAGCCCTGAGGGACCGACAGCAACTGAGCCGAGCTACAGCCACGGGAGAGACTCTGAATTTGGCATCTCTGTGGAGCACAGAGAGGTTTTGTTGTTCAGTGTTGTTCATTTGTTGTGCTGGGGAGTGCTTTGCCAGTTAAATAAACAACTTTTTTCCCCTTTCCTCCAAAGAAATTTTTTTCTATCCCGAACCAGCTGGGGGGAGGGGCGATTCAGATTCTCTTTCCAGAGGGACTCCATCCAGAAGTTTCTTCCCAAATTTGCCCTAAACCAGGACAGTAATCCTCCATGTTATCTTCAGAGATCACCTTAAAACAGCTACAGTGTTCATCAGTCTCTGTTCACTACATGAATGTCTCCTCCTAACTCCCTTTTCCATTCCCTCAGGAATGGAGCCCCAGTGTTATGATGCCTGCAGCACAAGCTTTCAGAAGGATTTATGTCTCCTCTAGCAACTAATTGTTATAACAGGCAAGATGGAAATTTTAGTGTGGCTGTGTCTTCATTATCCTTTTGCCATCACACTTTAAGCTTCCTCTCAGGTTCCTTAGAAACACGTTAGAAGTTATTTTCAGCAGAAGAAAGATGAAACACGGTGCTACATGTGTGTAAGTGTTCACTTACTGAGGGTGGGGCTCCCATCATCTCTCAGACAGCCTGACTCTGCATGTTGGCTTATTCTGCTGAACTGTACTTGAGTTTAGAGAGTGAAAATAATGATTTTGCTTCTTACTTGTCTGGTTCATACATCAGTCAACAATTGTTGGCTTTGCCAAGGGCAACTCTTGCTCTATTAATCCACAAACTTGCTCTCCAGAGTCCTTCACTGTAGCCTCTCTCCAGCCTGCCAACTTCTGTGTCTGCTCAGGGCTTCTTACCCACACATAGGACAGAAATAATATTAATGGATCCACTTAAATCAACAAGATAGCTTTGGGACTATGATTATGACTGTTAAGTTGTAAATATTATAGCATAAATATTTCTGGAAACCTCAAAAATGTGAGTTTAGAGTGGGAAACCACTTGAAAATTCACCTGTTACAGGTGCTACTGCAGTTCCAGTGTAACATAAACAAGAAGTAACTTTTGTTTTAATTTAGTGGGCTTCCTAATGAAATATCTTGTGACTGCTTTTGTTTTTAAATTTACTATGCTTTAGTTCAGTAATTGGTTTATGATTGTAATTACTAGTCTTTCAGGCAACACTTATTAAAAATAAATTAGGTTGCTCCAAACTCTGATGATTTTATGATCATAAAGATCTATATAAATCACAGTTAATTAAGCTCTTTATCACGAAGTTTTTCCATACACAATGTATTTACAGAATTGCAATAATAAGCAATATTCTTACCTTTCCACATCAATTTAGTCATATTAAAATAAAAATTGGTTTGTAGCAACTGAGGCTGAAAACCAGAATTTACTTAAGCAGCCTGCTGCACACTAACAATGATATATGATGTTTTAAGCTTATAGTATTTATCTACAGAGGGGAAAAACTCCCTAGAAATATAAGCATAATCTGAAAAATTCTATTTGAAAAAGGGAAAATAAAGCAAGCCAAGTTAAAACTCCTTAAATATGTGTTTCCTTTCCAAGTCTTATCAGAGTTGTTGCAGGGTATAATTCTGGCTGCACTATAATTAAAAAAGAAAAACAAAACCAGAAAAACCAACCAAACACCTAAGCTAGTTAAGAGTGCAAGTATTCCTTAAGATGTCCTAAATGAAATATGCAAATAAATATAGTCTGGACTTGTTTTCTTTTTACAAGATCCACTTTCTAATAAATTTCTCTTTAATTGCCATTACCACTTCCATAAATCTTTTTGTATTAAAACAGCTACAGAATGTCTCCTGACTTGCAGGAGTCTCTGAGTGGTAAAGTTAAAAACCAAAATGTGCTATTAGTCTTCAGAGGTTTTGTCCTGAATTAGATTCCTTCAGGGGCAACTCCACTAAAACTTCCAGGCCAATATTCAACAGTTGCAAAAGGTAAAATTTAAAATATAGATGGTTTTTAATGCTTATGGAAAAAAAGAACATCATCCCTCAACCAAGGCACTTGCACTGACCTTCTCCATTTTTACTTTCATATGTACTACTGAATGCACCAGTTAAAAATCATTAACTTGAATTTAATGCACTAGAAAGTAGTTAGGAGCTGCTTCCACCTCTCCCTGCACACATGAAGGCTGTGCTAGATGAGAGGTATCTGGCTGTGCTTTGGAGGCTGACCCATGGCACCATGGAGGGACTGACCCATGGCACCAGGTCCATCTGCAGCCCAGCACTGGCTGACCACCATCTCCAGGGCCTGAGATAAAGTAATGCTAATGATAAATACTGATTTCAGGCTGAACTGACTAACATCACTAATAATGTATCAAAGCTGGCTGCTGTAGGGGTGAATATTTTCAGGCTGCTGGCTTAAAGTAATCACTTGAGGTATCAACACTACCTGATATGATCACTACATAGTTCTTACAGATACATGTGTATTATTGCTTTATGCAATACCTCTTTGGCTATCTCTGTCCCATTAGTTTAATGACTTTAAGGGCTGCTTTTGTGAGATGCTTCAATCCTGATTGGCATAGACCATCTCCAATGTGAGATGTAGCATGTTATCACCTCACGTTTTCTGTTTCTTCATCAGTATTTTTTCAAATTGTTTCCAAACACCCAGAAATCCATCTCTTGCTGAGGTATATTCATAATCTGAATATATTTATAAAGATATTAGGAGCCATGCTTTCTTGACATTCATGAACTCATTTGCATTTCTCTAGCCCTTAACACTTAAATATAACACCTAAGTAAAAACAAATAAAGCAATAAGGTGGATGTTGAACTCAGTTTGAAAAAGAAAATGATTTTGTGAAATACTATATTTTAAATGTTATTTTAGCAGGTGGGAGCAGCATATTTATAGTGGCCAAAAAATAAAAGAAAAAAAAAAGAAAAAGGAAAAGATCATTAAAAAGAAAAAAAAGTCCTACCTCAAATGTTACCAAAATGTCACATCACATAGAAACACTTTCAAAGAGGAAGATATGTTCTTTTCTGATGCACCAGTTTCATAATATTGTGACATTTACATTCTAATGATAACTAAACTTTGATCTTTGGGAAATTTTAGAGCAAAGACCCTGATTTGCTGTGATTTTGCCACCTCCCTGAGGGAACTAGATGCAGCCTGCAAACCTCACAGGAGTTATACTAACAGAAAATAAGAAAGTAAAATATTGAGAAAGATGATTGGATTATGTGTGCACAAAGAAGTCATGAGGATTAACCAGGTTGAACACTGAGATTTGGTTAAGGATAGCTACACAAAAGCCATGGAAACACTGCCCTGCACTTAGGAGGACAGGGAGCTAAAGACATCAACCTGAACCCATCTATCTTTACTGACACTGGGTCTTGAGAAGCTGGGAGGTAATGGGCTAAAGGGATTGCAGAGCTTCAGCTTTACTCCTAATCCATGTCACAGAAGTAAAACTAACATGGGGAAGAAATCCTGGGAAAAACCTCCTTAGAAGGGAGTAAAGGACATCATTCAGGTACAGCCAGGTAGAGTACAGCTGTGCTGCTCTCTGAGCAAGGTGGAGGCTGTGGAGCCTCCTTACTTTTGCAGGGTGTGCTGTCATGTGTCCTAATTAAAAATATCTACTTTCAAAATCAGGCTCGGGCTTGACTCAAGGTGCAGAAAGATTTGCATTTCTGGTGAAATACTGGCATCTGGATGCTGCTCAAGGCAAATCCCCATTGTGCACTGCAGCCATTCTTTGGTCTCTCTCCCCTCAGAGCTTGGAAGGAAACACTTTTCCTTCATGATGTTTTTCTTTCAAAAGCCCTGCAGCCACTGAGTTTTTAGGAATTGTTTTATTTGCTTTGGTATGCTGGGAAACTGGCTGCCTTTAGTGTGAGTAAAAGGGGAAAGAGCAATTTTACCTGGCTTTGTACCTTGCTGGATCCTGCAAGGCACATCATGGAACTCAGTGATATATTAGAATGAGCAGGTTCCATGCAACAGGGAGATAGGAAAAAAAAAGAAAATAGGTGGTGCACAGTGCCATGCAATCAAAGATGTTTTGTTTCTGTAATCATTAGCTACCATACCCCTATCCTGGTCAATCTTGTGCTTCACCAAACTGAAGAAACCTTTAGGTTCATTAAGGTCTCCCAAAGACAAGCACCTTCTGCCCCAAAGTAATTTTCATCAACTGCCCTTCAAAGTACTGTATGGGACAGAATCAATTAACTCTTAAGGATTAGAATCTGAGCTACATGTAATAAATTCAACTGCTTGCTCCTGGATGGAGTTTTTTGCTGTAAGTAGGAATCTTCTTAGCTTCAGAGTGCTCGAGATAATAGTGTGTGGTGTGGCTTTTCAGAGCCAAATTATCAAGCAATGTATATTCCGTGTATTCAAGTAATTCAACTATACCACTAATATTAATCTTTCTGCTGGAACTGATGTGTAGCAAAATATCTTCTATGAGAGAAATATGGGGATTACTGCTAAAATTCCTGAATAAGCTGTTCATACAATAATTCTGAACTTCAAATAATATAATATTAGATTGAATAAGAAGGTGCAATTCTCCCATCTGAAAATGAAAAGTGTCTTTTGTGATTGACATGGAGTCTTTAAGGGTTAGCATACAGAGTTCTCGTATGGAGGGAAATATCTGCAGAAGAAAATAAAAACTTTGCAAATTGTTCTTAGTTTGCTTAGTTAATAACACTCAATGTTTTATATTTAATTGCAGTAGATTGCAATTCATTATTTCGAACAGATTTAAAACCTAATAAGCATCAGACTGCAGAGCAAATACTGTTTCTTTGTGCGCATAACCACTTCCAGCTTCTCAACCTTTTGTAATATAAGTACAGGAAAAAGAATTAGAAATATGTACATAAAGGGAGATACACTCAAACATTTTGTCTGTTCATTGAAGCTGGATAGTCAATAGGACAAGAAAAATTAAACTGGGATTTAGAGACAGTTTTTTTACCTTGTAGAATGAAGAGCTTTCATGATTTTACTTTAATTACCTTCTTGTTCGGTTTTTCCTTTGTTGTCTAAAATATCAATGAGACTTCTGTCCTCTATTTTCCATTGTTATGAATCTCTTGAGCAAAATTGCTGCCTGCAAGTAAGAGCAGAATAGAAACCGGAGACAAAGGCACAGAAATGTTTAGGAAACAGATTCCATTAAGAAAAAAAGAGGGAGAGAAAGAGAAAGAAAGTATATCTGACTGAAGCAAAATTTTCTAAATATTTTCTTTTTTTTCTACTGCAGAAACCTTCTGACCTCCTCCAGGATAGTTTCCCAAAACTGCTGTGAAGGCAGCAAAGTAGAAGATGGATGGAGAGACTGCAGTGCTCTGCCTTTCTCCCCCTGCTGAGCAATACCACAAGGTAATGCCAACTCAGCTCTGTCCTCTTCCAGTCCCTTTACACACTTCTTACTCCCACCTTGCCTGCAATTAGACTTCTAAGCTATCTTGGGAAGGAAAAGATTTGGAAGAAACACACTGAAAAAACCTGCTGGCTAACCCTGGGAATTAGGTATATTCAGGTCACTGCAGCTCACACAATGTGGCTGCTGAAATGAAGCAGCATCACAGACCCATAAAATCATACAATCATTCATGTTGGAAAAGACCTCTAAAATCCTTGAGTACAACACTAAGCCCAGCACTGCCAAGTCCACCACTAGACCATGTCCCTAAGTGCCATAACTACACATGTTTTAAATATCTCCAGGGAGAGTGACTCATCAAAGGAAAGCCTTTTTCTAAAGCAAAGAAGTCTGAATTAACTAAAGCTTGGTAGGATAAGATTAATAGCAGTGTACCATTTCTAGAATTACTGTGTTGGCAGAAAGATATTTGTTTAAAATGATTTTTTTTTTAAGGAAATACACTACATTATTATCATAACTGTGATAAACCCAAAAGATTTCAATCATACTTTCGTCTGGGAAACTGACTGTGAAATAACAAAATCCCCATAACTTTGCATTTGGTATGTGAAAGAGAACATATCTAAATTAATCTTCACATCTTTTCACAGCTAGATTGATGAATAACTATGTCATAGAGAACAAAAGCAGGATTTCCAAAGACTGGAAAGCAGTGAAGCTGAACTACTGCTCCTTCAAGCACTTTGGAATCTACACCAGTGATTGTGAAGAAAGTGGGATGGAATCCATTGAGGACTTAAGACACCAAAGCTGAGGACAGATTTGTTCTTCTTTTCCAAAAGTTTATTTGGGAGAGGCAGACAGCCTTGTTCCCAAACAAAACACGTGGTCCAAGGGCTATGGAGCCTCCATCCATGCCAACTGAAGCCAGCATGTGTTCCGACTTAAACAGGGAGAGGTCAGCCTTGGGCACGGGTACCAAACCTACCAGATTGTTGTACAATGAGCATAAATCTCTCAGAGCAGAAGTGCCATGGCACAGCTGTAAACCTGCCTGAAAGGCTTCACACAGAAGCCAGAACCCAGCTGTGAAAAATTTTTGTTCTTAAGAAAGAGCATTGCTCTGCCAGCCCAGTGAGCTCACAGAGAGCCTCTGATCAGCTGGAGCTACAAGATGCTTGTTAACAGAGAGCTTAAGTTAGTAAAGCCCTACTACAGATGTGTGAAGAAATGTAAGGTGAGGTCTTTTAAATCTCTCAATTATATTTTTACATTGGGCTTCTTCCAAAGGGGAGAGGGGAGTGAGATCTGCAAAGTTTCTTCAATATGTCTAAACTCCAAGAATTTGAGAGACCTTCATGACATTTAGTATGAATGTAAATGGTTCTTCCTAGGTCTTTGTTTTTACAAGTTTTTAATGGGTTTGGCCTAGGGGTCAATTACTCTTGAACAACTCTACTGTAGAAAATTATATGTGTTAGTCCAGTTATTCTGAGCCCCAGGAGAGGATTATACTCACTTGCAGCAATCCTTGCCATCCCTGTGAGCAATGGACTGCAGTCAATAGCACAGCATCCAGCTTCAGGATGTGTCCATAGGCACTGCTTCACCAGTATGTTGTTCTGAGGAGAGACTTCCCCCTGGGACACCTTCAGAGTGAGAACCTTCAGGTTCAAAGTCTAAGTGTATGTCAGAGACTATTTCATGGATGTGAAGCCATTTATTGTCTCTGTGCTTTATATCTGAAATGGGGAGAACCATGTTTCACCTGTAAGAGGCTGAGGGAGTACTAATTTGCTGAGATTTCAAAAGATGAGAGAACTGCATCAGTGCTAGCAGCGCCCCATCTGTATAATGTCTAAGAGATTTTCGTTGGGTAGACATTGTGGTGGGGTTTTAAATGGAGGTGGACTCTGATGCATCTCTGCAAGCTCAGAAGAGCAGATCTCACTCCCACTGCAAGGTTTGAGCAGAGCTCTCAGTTCAGGAGGAAATCCTCCATCTTGCTTTCTTGTCTGCCTGCAGATGGCTTAAAGACACTACAGAATATTTTTCCTAAGAAAAAAAACGTCTCTGCAGAAAACAAAATTTTAAAAGGTTGTTTCTTATCAATTGAATTCTGAGTTGAAATTGAATAGTGGCTGCCTTAGACCAGTATATGGCCTGTAAAGTGAAAGCCTGCCAGACAAAATACACACCTTCTTCTATCTTGTATTTATTCTTTTTTTAAGGCCCAGTCAAGACAGGAAACAATAAATTCACTATAACATTATAAATTTACTTGTGAACTACTTTCCCAGGGAAGGTTGGTATAAGCTGAATGTCCCCCTTCTCTCACTATGGCTCACAATCTTTTTAAATGACAGTCTCCTCTCTTTCTGTAGATGTCTCCAAGCCTGCAGCTCTCTGCTCTGCTGACATGCCTCGGGGAGCAGCATGTCTGGGTGAGCATGGATGTCTCTCTCTCCCCAGCTCTGTCACCTGTGCCCACATCCTTGCATGGCACTGACTGCTATGGCTCTCTTCCCCAGAGTAGACAGTACTTTAGGAATGAATGTGCAATACCAGACAAGAAAGAGGGAGAATGGCTAAGGCCAGACCTTCCTCAGAGGTCTGTATTTCTTGTCAGCAGCTGGGTTGCATGGGAAGATGTGGATCTCCAGGCTGATCTCTGTAATCAGCTTCTGTGATGAATTTAGACCCTCTGTGCTTGTTGCTTGCCAGAAATTCTTGTGAGAATACACCAGACATGAAGAAAGGCAGAGAAACAGCCACAGTTGGTCCCTGGCCAGCCCAGCTGGCAGGGTGATGTATGTGAAGCCCCTGGAGCCTGTCCAGGGATAGGAGGGTAGGGGAAGCCACTGGCAGCACACCTGCTTTCCTTCTCCCACACATGACAATAGCCAGGTCATGGTAAAAGGGGGAGGCAGACTTGGAACAAAAACTGGGCTGCACTCATGAGAACTACTGAACAGCTGGAGACCACTGATGTTTATCTCTATGGGAAACATGGCTGTTTCCATTTTTCCTTCATGTTGCTACACTGTTTGCAAGGAAGAGCAGTCCCTTCTGAAGATAAACCAGCGAGCAACTGAGCCAGAAGAGCTATACTAGGATTCAAAAGGCTTTTGACCTGTTTGTGTGTTACACCACACCTTCCCTGTAAGAATGTGTTGTCATAATGGCAGCACTGGTATTTTTCTTTGTCAATAATCTACGGAGAAGTCCCTCAGTGTGATGTGTGCTCAGGTAAATTGTGCTGATTAACTCTTCAAGAGGGGCTAATGAAAAGCACATTAGCACTATTTAACAAAAAGGTAAATAAGGAAATCTTTTGGAAGTGGGCAAATATTTGGCATCAGTCATGTGTTTCTGTGAACAAACCTTTTCAGAGTGGCTGCCGATGCCACTGTCTATAAAGAGCCACACACGCATGTTAGGAGTAAAAACTGATGTTGCTAAAATATGTAATGCAAATATTTTGTTTTACAACTGATGAACTTGCAGTTAACAAGCTTTCAGGATTACACAAGAGGAATTATGTAATTCCCAGGGCTATGAGTACAGACTAGACAATTTAGCAGACACCTAATTTCTAATCTAAAGGCTTCATCAGGTAATCAGGTATTTTCATTACTAACACTGTAACTGTAATGCTTAACTTAAAAAAAAAAAAAAGTGGTGGGGCTAAGGGATTAAATGAGCCCACTTTTCTGGAATACATGTATACAGCCAATTATCATAATAGCTTGTCCCAGGTTGATACATTTTGTATTTTGCTGGCTTTCACTAATATCATGATAAGAGCAAGATGCACAAGTGTTCCTTTGAAAACCTGAACAGTTCTTTGTCTTTCTGTGTAACTGAAGGCTAAGCCTGCAAAGATTTTTAGAATAACTGTAGGGAGGAAACTTCTAGGGAAAGAACTCATTGTACCCAGAGATAGCTCTTGCTATGCTTGTAGGAGTACATACTGCAGGCAGCTTCCCAGCAAAAAGAGTAATTCTAGTTAGAAGTGTGGGGAGGCATTGGGCTAGAATGAAGGTCAAGCAACTTTGAAAAAGATTTGCATTTTTATAAGAAAAGCTTCTACAATATGTAAATGTCCAGGCATTTCAACAAACAAAATCTGTTGACTATCAGAAATAGTACTGGCTGGTGTTTATTGACTGTACTATTGCCTTCACATTCATATTACCTTCTTTTTCCATAAGAAGAGATAGATTTTTACAATTAACTACAGCATTTGTTGGACCCTCTAACAGTAACTTCTTTCCTTAATCTGCTCTTTTCCAAGTTCAGAAGGCAATTGCCTTCTCTCACCTACAATATTTCATAGTTGGCATGGAATATCAATCATAGATAGTTTTTTTTCATTTTCCTCGCATGAATCCCAGTCATTACCAAATGCAGCAGTCCTGACTGGAGGCCAGAGAGGTGGGATAGGAAACCTGTTTGATCCAGCATAGAAAATACTCTGTTGAAGTTGGGAATCCTCCAAATTCCCTCCATCTGTGACTCAACAATATTCCTACATATTCTCAGATGGAGGAAAACACACCACATCTTCACATGTCTAGATAATAAGAATTGGTTTCAATCATGACAGAGCTAAAATTATCAATGTAGATAATAACTTCAACTGCAATTTAAATGCTGGACTCAAAAAAAGAGAATTCAAACAGTATCTTTTTATCTACTATCTTGGGATACTATAGGAGGGCAAAAGAAACCATACAGCTGGAGTATGTGGTTTTCATTTGCACTTAAAAATCCTTTTATTGAAGAGGGAGGAAAAAAGTGGAATTTCAAAATATGTGTATCTGATGGGAGAAAATTGCCTAATCTGGAAAGAAATGAAAAACAATCCATTGCTATGGTAAAGGGTTTCTTCTGTATGTCTGCCAAGGTCATTGAATGCATAAATCCAGGGAGAGTACAGACTTTGAAAGAAAGCAGCTCAGCTGTTTCCCCACAGCAGCTCTCTAAGGACTCAGAAGGGTGAGAGCGTTTTCTTGACATTACAAAACTGTTAAATACAACAAATCCTACATTTGGCAGTTTGAGATCTCTACAACATGTAATGGATCTAGTGATATCCAAGAGATTGGTATGGACAACAAGTCAGTATGCCCACATTTCTTTCCCAAGGTCTCCATTCTTCAGAGATCCCACTGTGAGCTTTCTGTGTTGCAGTCTTTCAACAACTGGGCTTGTTGTCAGGCTCTTTGAATTCAGGTCAGCCTGTTCTCTGTTTTTTTCCAGTTCTGCTTTGCAAGGCAGTGCTATTGAGCAATTCAGAGCATGTGCATGGGTTAAGCCCCTCAAAAGTCCATTGCTCCAGCCAACACCTTTCTCCTGAAGTAACCTATATGATTTCAGAAGTTTTACTGGAACTGAAGAACATCAGGTGTCAAAACATAAATTCTCAGTGAAACAAACATTTATGTTTCAATGTACCCAGGTTGTCTCCTGTGTACAACTGCCTAAGAGCCTCTTGGCACATCTGGCTATCTGTTACAGACTCCTACATCCCAGGTAAACATTTGGAGACAAGAGATGTCGTGCCACAGCATGGGCTTCTAGCACTGTGGTGGGAAGCCTGAGTGTTTCAGCTCCATATCCTGAGAAATGCAGAAGTCCTGACCTTGCTCCATTAGTGGGGCTCTGAGGCTTTCCAAGTTGTTTGTTCTTGGAGAAATTGGATAATACCCAATGGAACGTTAACAGGAGAGTGAAAGTCCAGCAGGATGAATCCTGCAATGAAAGGTTGGGCTTCTTTAGTCTGGTGGAGAGAAGGCTGGGGGTAATCCAATAGGAGCCTACAGCTTTTCAGAACCACAGAATCATGCAATGGTTTGGGTTGCAAGAGACTTTACAGATCCTCCAGTTCTAACCCCCTTGCCATAGGCAGGTTGCTCAAAGCACAATCCAATCTGGCCTTGAAGACTTCCAGGGATGGGGCACCCACAGGGGCTCTGGTCAACCCTTTCCTCATCCTCAACCTCTTGCCTTACCATCTTCACAGTAAAAAATTTCTTCTTCCTAATATCTAATCTAAATGTCCTCTCAGTCTGAAGCCATTATCCCTTGTCCTATAACTACATGCTCTTGTAAATAGTCCTTCTCCATCTTTCTTGTAGGCTCTGTTCAGGTACTAGAGGGCCACAATGGGATCACCCTGAAGCCTTTTCCAGGCTGAGCAATTCCAATTGTCTTAGCTCTTCCTCATCAGAGAGGGGCTCCTTTCCTCTAATCAGCTTGGTGGCCCTCATCTGGACTCACTCTAACAGGTCCAGGTCCTTCCTGTGCTGGGGACCCCAGGGCTGGATGAGCACTGCAGGTGAGCTCTCACCAGAGTGGAGCAGAGGGGCAGAACCCCCTCCCTCACCCTGCTGGCCAGGCTGCTTTGGATGCAGCCAGGACACGTTTGGCTTTCTGGGCAGTGAGTTCACATTGCTGGGTCATGTCCAGCCTCCCACCCACCAGCCCCCCCAAGTCTTCTCTCAGAGCTGCTCTGGATCTGTTCATGCCCCAGCCTGTGTTGAGGCAAGGGGTTGCCCTGACCCAGGTGCAGTAACAGCACTTGGTCTTGTTAAACCTCATGAGGGTTCACTTCTTGAAGTTGTCCACCCTTGCACAGTGTGAACTGTACCACACAGCTTGGTGTCGTCTGCAAACTTGCTGAGGGTTCACTTGATTCCTTCATCCATGTCAACAATAGAGATAATAAACAGGACAGGTTATTTAATATAACCAGTGTTACAAAGATTATACAAATCCTTTCTAGAGGCAGACCATATGATGAAGGGTAATAGCCACAAGCTCTGTGTTCAGTGGTTCAGGACAGGCATTAGACAAGACCTCTTTATTGAGGTGGAAACACAGCACCAAAGCATGGTATCTATTCAGATTGTAAAATCTCCATCCTTCAAGCTTTTCAATATTTAGAAGTATTAGACAAAGCCATGAATTCATACAGGGTTGGTGATAAACTTACTTTTAGCAGAAGTTTTAACCAGAGAGCTTCATATGGTGCCTTCTGACCTACACTTCCATGAATCTGTGGTGATTTGAAAGCTTCTAGGAGTCCTACTCTTCAGAGAAGTGAGATCACAGGCAAGAACAGCTTATTTATCTTTCAGAAACAGATAAGCAATCCCCATGTTTCCTCCCAGGACAGCTGTACTTTTTCCCTCTCCTTCCTCAGGTTGCACACTTGCTGAGTTTCCTGTCTGTGAGAACTTCAGAGAGGTTTCAGCTTTGTTCTGTGTTGAGATGGCAAGCATTTCACATCTGCAGGTTTCCATGGGACCACATTAAGAATGTTGTCACCCTGAGTAAATCACTGCCATAGCCAGGCTGGCAGATGCAGATAGCTGAGATCACCAGCACAAACCTGCCCCTGTTTCAGTAACTGGGCCAGCATTTCCAGGCATCTCTCCTCCAAATGTCCCAGGTGGGATTGTTCTTAGCTTCAGTGCTTCATGCTCCAAGAGGGAAGTTGGAGTCTTGATCTGTCTCCCCTTCTGGTGCTGCAGAAGCACAGGGGCTCATCCCCCAGAATCAAGCCTGCCATTAAGTGTATTTGCAATAATCTCTGCAAAGTTGCCAGAAAACCTTGTTGATGCCTACACTTTACTTCAAACAAACTGGAGGGCTTATCTGTGATTTCTTGTTTTTTGACCACTCGGCAGGAACAGCAGCACAGTCTGATGTGAGCCTGTAAAACAACTCCACTGAGCACATCAGCTGAGTCACTGCTTTTTGCCACAAACCCCTCACAGGAAAACCTGAAGAAATCAATAACAACAAGCAGCTTAGTAAAAGTGCTGAGGTTGTGCAAGGTTCCTATATAGAAACACACCAAGTGTTCACAGCAGGAAAAGCACCTCAGCTCGTTAACACTGGAAAAAAGCCTTTAATTCACCACACACCAAGGTGAAACCTCTGTGATGAGAGAAAGTGATGGCTGAAGACATTCAGGAAAGAAGTGGAATCAGTTACACCACCAGAGGGTAAAAAGATCAGTTTTATCACTGAGCCTTGGAATACTGTTTATTGCATTCTGTATTCATCTCTATTCTGAGAACATAGCCTGCATAAATACATAAACAGAGGCAAAAGATGAGCACTTCTTAAACTGTAATGCTTAACTGTCTGAGGGCAGGAGCACCACAGGGGAGCTGAATGCCCTCTCCCTTAGCAAGTGACCCCATAAATCCTGCTGTTTCTGGGAAACAGTGTTCCTGTTATCCTCTGTGGAAGGGATAACAAGATGTCAAATCCCACAAGAGTAGGGGAGGCTGTGCTACTCTCACCATCTATGCAGAGAGAACTCTCAGCCTGCAGCATTGCCAATGGCAAGAGTCAGGACAACAGCCTGTTCTAGTCTTCTTAAACACACACATCCTCACCTACATTTTCACCCTAGCTTACATTCTGCATTCTACAAATCTCTTCTAAGAAACTTGCCTGTAAGTGTTGGCCAGGCATGCTGCTGCTTTGATAACTCTGAAACTCCTTGCATATTGCAGTGATTTTTGCCTTGCCTGCTCTAGAATTTGGAAGACCTGCTAGACATTTCACCAGAGTGAACATATTGAAGCATCACACTAGCTATCTACTACACATTTCTTCACTCTAGAGGCAAATTTACATGAAAATGGCCAAGTGTCTTTTTCTGTAAACAATTTTTTTTCCATCTTGCATCAACACAGCATTTGATTTCACTTTTTCCCTCTCCTCAGTTTTACCTTTAATCTGTGAAAAGGTAGAGACTCCATCCAGAAGAGTGAGACTTTCCACAGCCAGTAAGCAGGTGTTCTTTGTTTGAAATCATATCCCAACACACTCTCATCTCTTATCTGCTAATATCTTGTGATTATAATCACAAGGTTCTTCTAATTATTACAATATCTTCTTTATTCAGTTATGAAACTTGTCCATGGGAGCTTGAGTACATTCCACAGGATATTTGAGCTCTCTGACTCTTCAAAGTCTGTGATTGCTGCAGCAACAGCAGCAGTGACCTCCACCTTGAATACTTTGAGGGCCAAAGAAAGAAATAAGAGCTGTGTAGGAAAATCAGTACACCCAGTTTAAAGAAGTGTAACCAGACATAGCTGGGCCTAGGGTGAGCTAAGGTGTTGTCTCCTTCAAAGAGGCCACTGGAACACCAGAACAGCACCCCAGGGGCTGCTGCTGTGTCTTTCTTCACTTTTTACATCTCAGTTTAGCTGCTAAGATCTGAGGAATATGAGCAGGGCACCATATGCATACACAGGCCATTATAGTATTGCTTTTGCTAGGGTTGAGCTGACCTATTGTGTTTGACATTTTTGGTTTGAAAGAAAACAATGATATTTGCCTTATATGACATGTAGACTTTCTAAAAGCAGTCAGCTTGCCTCCTGTCTGGTGATATTGAATCCATAGTTTGCAAAATGCAGCAGTTATCAGCTGTTGAGAATGAATGAGAATCAGCTGTAAATGGCAGAGAAAAGCCTGGTGGAATAATGAGGGGTAGTGTAAAGCAGAAACATCCACAAGCTTTCTCTGAATCTGAATTACTTTCCTTAATAGCAAACACTGATAACTTTATTTGCTCTCTGATAATTACAAGGAGAAGTCAAAGAGCTGAAGAAAGACCAAGGTGTATGCAGCAAGACAGGAAGAGTACATGCATACCACTTTACAATAAATCTTCCTTTAAATAAAAGACTTACTTTAACATTTTTCTTTGGTGCAGCTAACAAACCAAACATATAAAACCAAAACACACATGGAGTTATTTATCACATTCTCTTGTGTTTAAATTGTATCTACAAAGAAACAGGTAAAAAACACCTCCTCCTGTAGAAAAAGAAGTTGTATCCAAAAAGATCTCTTGCCTCTCATCCCAAGTGTCCCCCAGCATGACAGAAACACCAAACCTGACACCTCCAGTTTCATGGCCTGTGACTTCAAATTCTTTCCAAAGTAAGCAACCTTTGCAAAATTTTAAATTGCTTCCTACAGCTAAGGGAGCCACTTCTTGGCACAGGCTGGGGAGATTCCACTGCACCTGCTGCATAACTCAGTGCTGTACAGGGGTAGTGGCTATGAGAGAATGCACTTTGTGTAATTTCTTTGTACCAAGCTACTTTTCACCTTTCCAAGCTAGATTGGACAAAGATTTAGAGTCCACACCAAGAGAACCCAGTCTGTTGAGGCTCACAAGTAGCCAGACCAACCGAGCACTTCATTTACTACCCTACAAGAAACTGTGAAACATTACTTAGCACAAGGTGTGCAAAGCAGTGAAAGTATGACTCAAGATAACACTTTAGACTTACTACTGGGCCAAAAGAGGACATCTGGGATGTAACCCAGTGATTTATCCTGCTTAGGGAGAAAGAGACAGCAGGGTGAGGTTCCTCCATCATTAGATTTATTAAATATGAGTTTGCAATGGCTGATGTCTTCAGAGCATTAGCACTACAAGGTAGAGAATCCTTAGCAATTCACTTCATAAAATCAGCTGTCCTGGGGTAATCATTTTTCACTGTGTATGTTCTTGCACTCTTCTATTCTTCAGACAGAAGAATGCAGCTCTTATTCTTCTCCACAGTTTTCCCCAGTATTTCTTCACTTCTGCTTTAAAAGCACTCTCACATTCTTCTTTCCATGCCCTCTACATATATTGTGTCCTTTGTTGTACTGCAAGAAAAGCAAACTTGCAGCACAAAGGAGGTCTATTGTTTTGTGTTTCTTAATGACAAACCTTTCAATAAACAGGCAAGGCATCTGATGGTCTGTAGGCCTCCTAAGCTACTCACAGGTAGCAAGCACTGCTAAGTTCCTGCCAATCCACGTCTGTGCAGGCTGACTGAGCAAAGTTTCTTCTCTATTATTGTATATTTGCCTTTGGATAACCATCTCCAGGAGGGTTCTGCAGTCTCTATACCTTGCACTGCCAGTGCATTATGTGCTCAGGTTAGAGACTCAGGGCCATTTGTTGCTGTCACAGAGGCACCACAGGGCTGTGTGAGGCTCTGGGCACACACTGAGTCTCTCTTCACAGGCAGTTCCAAGTCTGGCTGCAGACCAAAGTGACTAAAATACAGCACACACCACAGGGTAACAGTGAAACTATTGTGATTATCCCACAAATGCCAATTCAGACCTCAACAGCAATCCTGCAAGAGGAGGTGAGGCTTCTGAGAACGCATTCATCTCTACCTCCCTTCTGCCAGTATTGGGTATGTGTCTACAAAATTACATAATTGTAAGCACACATGCTTGCAGAACATCTTAGACCTTGGGATGGTGGTTGGAACTGCCTTTTTGAGTGAGGACCAGACTACAGTTATTTGTACTGAGAAGAATATCTAGGGGTTAAAAGCTACTGACCGAACCGCAGAGAATTCCCTGAAGGGAGGGCTTGCTGGTCTCGTAGTAGTGGTTGAGGATGAAAGCAGAGCAAATATGCTCTTGGATAGTTGGCCTTGATAGTTCTTTTTTCAAAGGCAGTATTGAGCTATCAACCCGCAAAACTCCTTGAACATTGAACACTGTGTACTGAAATTTTGTCTACAGTGAATCTATTGTTTTGGTGGGAAGGTTCTCCATCTGTCAAGGCTTTCCTTCCAAGTCAGAGTGAGTCCTTGGAAAGCTGGGGTTCTACCAGTGGAAGAGGAGATGGCTCAGTCCACAGGGTCAGTCCAGCACTACTCCCAAAATGTGAAACCTCGGCATCTTTCCATGTATGTCCTGACACTGACAGACTAAACCATTTTCCATTGATTGAGTAATACTTCTCACAAAACAATGATCTCAATTGGTTCAAATTAATTTGATACAGAAGCTTGGTAGGCAATTTCTCAGTGCAGTTACCAAACTCTAAACTGTTCTGTACTTAGTACAATGGGATAATCACTGAGGTTTTTAGGAATTGTATTTTATTTTGTATTTGTATCTTGTATTAGTATTTTGTTTACGTGTGTTTATGTATGTTTGCCAAATACTTGAAAATAGATGGTGGATGCTGGGATCTCAAAATTGCATCTGTACAATTCATACAAGATTGTACCACTGTGCCCACACAGATTTTTTTCTACCGACATTGGAGCACCACTTGTAAGTTAAACTGTAAAGGATGGAGTTATCAGTACAGAACTTAACTGAAGTTGGTTTGGGAAAAATGAAACAAAAATGAACTCTTTCTTTATTTCTGAGTGAAGTTAATGTTCATTTCCTATCCAATGAAAGATTCTATTAAAAAGATTTAATTGTGGAGGGACAATGTAAACAGGATTTTTAGTAAATTAAATGTTCAGCCAACCAACCATCATCTTTCCAATAGTCACTTAAAACCAGAGTATACAGAAATGGTGATAGGACTATCTAAATTAAATGTACTTGTAACTTGGATAATGTTTGTACAGGTCAGTATTTCACTATGGAAGAAAACAACCAAACAATAATAGTACAAAATGAAACTGACAGAGTAGAGATTTTCAGTTTCACTGGCAATTATTTTTCCAGAAAATTGCTTTAAAATATAAAAATTCTAGAAACTAAAAGTGTAGTCATTATGAAATGATTTTGCATTAACTTGATAAACAATAAAATAATGGTAGGAAGACTTTTCTGCCCTTTGAGGAATGCACTCTTTATTGAGTGTAAAATTATAATAAACCATTGAGAGCCTACTGAGCTAGGTAATAAATGTAGCGCAGCAATTTAAGAGTTCATTTCTGTGGCTCTATAATAGTTTCCAGAGGTTTTTTTATCTTAGTAGGGTTTTTATGGTTGTGCAATTGTAGTAATTGAAAGTAGATTAAAAAAATTATTCTCCTCCAGACTTTTGCAGGAGAAAAAAGAGATGAAATCTGGATGATGTTTCATCTGGGAAAATATGGAAATATAATTTTCATACAATATAATAGTTAGTATGACTGTACCTGCAATCTCATTATTATAGGGCATATGTATAAAATTTAAATTAAATTGGACATGCTCACCTGGTTAGTACATCCATTCCCACCAGCACAGGCAGTTCTGAGTAAAGTTACACCTGGTACCCATGAAAGCAGAGAGATGGGTCTTCACCAGCACAGATTCACCAGTGGTGTGAAGTATTAATGCTCCCTTGAGCAGCACCTGCCCCACTCGGATGGCAGGAAAAGCTGTGCTGGTGCCAAGACCTCTCCCAAGCCATGGCAAGGTCTAGCCCAGTCTTTGCAACGGGAAAGAGAAACACGTGGAGGTAGGAGCTCATGGGCTAAGTGGTGAAGAATTTGCAGATTTTCATGCTGAATACAGGAGAAGAAATTGTAATCATGTGAGGGGCTAAAGAGTGTGAACAAAAAACTTTGCAAAGGAAGGTGATATTAGGAGGCTGCAGGTGGGCAGGGCAGCTCTGGGAAACTCTTGCACAACCGAGATGTGTTCCTGGGTTCTACCAGATTGGATGGGAGAAAGGTGGGAACACCATAGGCAGAAAGTGCACCCCTCTTGCTTCCAGCTTTGACCGGACACTGGAGTTTGAAAAAAAAGGGTGTTCAGAGCCTGAAACTGTAAATCTGTCAAGATGAGAAGCAAAGTGAATTTTGGGAGAGGAAGTAGATACCGTCTCAAGCAAGATATATAGTAAATGAGAGAAAGCAGATTTAGCATCCTCACAGACACAACAGGTCACAATCACGTGGAAAAACTGGAACATGCAGCTTAGATGACACAAAAAGTTGAGAAAAAAGAAACATCTGACTGGAGATATGTAGCCACAGTACTTAAGTCAGAAATGCTGGAAGGGAAAGAGCTTGTACTGCCATGATATTACACACCTGTTGCAGGAGAGTAGCGGGTGAGCTAGAAAGGCAAGGATGCTGCAGGTGAAATATCTGCAGAAGAATGGGATGGAAAGGTGGGAAATCTCACATTTCTTCTGTGAGAATTTGATTAAATGTTCCAAGTCTTTATGCTTTTCAGCTATGCTGGAGAAGGAATTTTATGTTGCCATGTCTTGGAAATGCATTGTGGCATTAACGAAGAATAATCTGTAGTGTGTTGTGTCCTGCTATGAACAGGCAGGAACCTCATACCAAGCCCAGTATGTTGGCAATCTTTGAAAACAACACAAAGAAAATACTACAAACAATGAGTTTATAATGCCGTGCAAGGATTTTCTAAATTTCATTCATGTTCTGTAAATAAAAATCCTGTTATCTGAGTCACAGTGACCTCTAAAATGAAGGAGACAGAGATATTGACACACTCGGAGGAAATATTCTCTGATGCTACATATGCATGAAGCACTCTGGCTGTATCAGCATTGTGAGCCGGGATAATGGACTCTCGTGGCACAACAGAGCAGGGGTCAGTCGCCGAGAGCAGGATGGGGATGGAGTTGCCATCTGCACATTCCTGATTCTCTTCATGATAATCAGCCCATTTTTCAAAACATACTTTGCATGCAAACGCGAGTGCTTAGCATTTATATTAGCAACATATGTGTCATTGTTTGAGCTGCAAGCTCATTAGCACCTCGATGTGACGTGCCACCTGAACAGAATGAAGCTTGCAGAGATTAAAAGGTACAGGGAAATGGCTGAGGGCAAAGTAGACA
The DNA here is from genome assembly GCA_013397245.1 of Thryothorus ludovicianus. Lineage (NCBI taxonomy): Eukaryota > Metazoa > Chordata > Aves > Passeriformes > Certhiidae > Thryothorus > Thryothorus ludovicianus. Next base: position 402,711 of record VZTB01014636.1, on the reverse strand, counting down.
GTGGCAAACAATAATATCTAAAAGCAGGGAGAGTCATACTTTTAATTTACCATGCATTTTGATGGATGCCTCTAACATCAAAATGGCGCACAAAGAACAGTCATCTCCTAAAGGCAATGGCTGTGAGCACAGAGTCTGGACTACTCTTGGATCAAAAAATCAAACCAAGGAAAGAGGAGAAGAAGACTGCTGAATCACTGAAGCAGCACTGACATTTACATGTGACAAGAATGTGGGAGAGGTACTATAAAAAAATGCAACTACTACTGTAGAAAATTATTATTAAAATATCCAAGGGCACAGATTGCATCTATAGTAGTAGCACTTGTGACTGAAAATCATGAAGAATCAGCATGGATGTTGCTAATAGACTAAGACTGACGTAAGGTAAATTGCATGGCCAACATCCCTAACCATTAATTGCAATAGAAAGTCTGGCTTTGTAGAGAATCCTCATCTGTTAAATAAAGAATGATTTACTGAAGTGACTTTCTCTTCTGTGAGGGTGCTCAGAAGGGAGCTGAGGATGATTTAAGTACTAGGATGTATGCATAAGCCACCAAGAAAGGAAAAAAAAACAGTGCCAGGACTGATGCTGGTCTCTGGAGCAGAGGGCTGCTTTTGTGCTAAAAGCCTGGGTGGATTTTGTCTGCTCTGTTTATAATAGCATAATAGAGGGGCTTTGAATTAGATATGAAAAGGTGAAAAAGGACTTCTGCTCAAATTAACATGACACGACCTGATGTGAGGCAGAGCTGTGAGGTAGATCTTACACCTTCTGCTGAGCACATGAGCACAGTTTTAGTCTCTGCAGACCCATTTCGCTAAAAGACAGGCTAGAGTTTAGTCACTGTTGCAGCCAAGGAAACCTGAATCAGCTGCATCTGAAACAGATTAGAAAATAACATCTTATAAACAAATATTCTCCCCGCCATGTCCCAATCCCCTGTTCTTCAGTGTAGGTCCTTTCTTTCAGTCTTGCTCAAGGACTGGAAACTTTAACTGACTTCATAACTGCAAGAAACTTTACAATGTTGGAGAAATCTCTTTCTTTCCATCACCTTTGAGGTCTGGCTGCATTTCTGTGCTTCCTGCCCTACCCAGAAGCATCCCGCCCCTCTGCATGGCCATTTTCTTGATGCAACATCTGTCCTTGAGTAGCCCAGGTCCACAAACCTTCCCTGTTGCTGCCTTCTCTGTGTCCCTGCCAGGGCTCTGTTGGTCTCAAGTACAGCAGCCCAGACTAATCCTGTAGCAAAATAGATACCTACAGCATAAACACAGAGCACACAAGTAAAACCCATCCTGCCTTTGCCATGTTTTAGTTGATATGGGAAGTTAAACCAACACAGAAACTCAATTATCAGAAGGGTAATCAAGATGAGCCCTTTTCTACTTCATCATATGGGATAACATATATTCCATTATATATGGAATATAATATATCACATAAACCAGGGAATCCAATGGATGCTTCAATCTGTGAACAAAATTAATTGAAGAGCAAGTAAAATTATATACCCAACACGTGGCCCTATGGCAATGGGGCTGAACCAGAGGAACAGTACTGCCAGAGTGGTAATAGGAGTGTGGTGCTCATCTTGTGGAGACACAAATTTTGACATTACTAATAAATGGGAGTGCTGCAACATGGAATAATAAAGGGTGAATATAAACATGAAAAAACAACAGTGAGAACAGATGGTAATCAATACACAAGGGAGTAATTAACACAAAATCAGTTTAGATACTGAACTGTGGCTACAACTGAGCTGGTTTCTGAGCTCAGCTAAACCTGAGCTGATTGCTGTCTGGTACCTAAAATATCTAAAAACAACATCAAAACCAGCTTCACATTGGCCTATTCCCCCTTCTCCAGGCAAACACAATGTTCATTACTTCAGGAACACACACCTATGTACATAAATACACACACATAGAAGAAAGTTGTTTTGATTAAGTCACCTCCTTCCATTCTCCCACATATCATTCTTCTGCATGACTGTAGCCTTCCAGCCAGCCTGTAATTCCAGCTTAGTGGCAATCACCACAGGTATTTGTTGATACTTCTCCACCTTTTGTGTGCAGACAGGTTGCTTTGCAGTTGCATGGGTAACTAGATCATCCCAAGCTACCTTTGGAAAGGTTGGAACCTGTGAAGTGTGATTGAGTTTGATATTGTTAGAACTTTGGCTGTATAGTCACTGTATCATGATACCACTGAATTTAGATGCAATATGGAAATGAAAATGCAACATAATAATCAAGCCATCTTATACCCCACAATGGCTTATTTATTTTTTCCTTTACTCATGAAATCTTTGTGTTTTATGTTTAGCTCCCTTTTCCATAACATTTAATCAAATTTTGTTTTATTTTTCTTTTTGTAGGTCTCATATGGGTGTCACTTTAACTGAAACCAATTAAAAAACATCTGCAGACAACAGAATAGTGTCAAGAGTGAACAATGAAATTTCTTCTAAGAGAAGAGAGAGAGTAGAGCACACTCTCAACAAGTCTGGGAAAGATCTGTCCAAACAAAAGCCATGTTTATGTCCTCACTGGAGCTCCTGTCTGTTGCAATCTGTCTCTCAAGAGCACTGTAAACCAAGACAGAGTTGACCCAGACATTGCAATCAGCAATACTAATTAAATTTCAAACACTATCATCAGCTAGTCTGGTTTAGGTATAATGTTCTTATAAGACATAGGAACATAAAGCAATGATTGCTTGCTTATGAAGAAGACATTTTACTTTAAACTGATCTTTTTTTCTTTTTTTTTAATTCTCAAGAACTCACTAGAGAGCCTTGTAAAGGTTATATGGAGACATTTTGCCTATCTCTAACCCAATTTCATTTCTTTTATGCTTCATCTGAAGTCACTGGAATTGTCATGTTTCTTTATGGGATAATTATAACATTCCTGCAAGGTTTTATTACCTTAACACACTGGTATATATTCTCAACCCTAACTCTGGTTTAATATGTATTTTTAAATAATTAATATGTAGCCCAGACAAGCATGTGGTGCAGCAGAGAAATTAGAAATCAAGAGTGTCTCTAAGGGAAAGATGTACCCTGTACACTTAACTATCCTTCCCATAAGAATGGCCAAGTGGAGTTAGACTCAAAAAAAATTGGTACCATCACATTGCTGGCTCCTTCCTGCTGGTAAAACAGACTTTTACACAGTGTTGTCAACCTGAAGAAGAAAAAAAATAGAGATGAGGCTTCCACATCAGGATCATGCAGTTGAAAAAAATATGGGGGAAAGGGCCAGAGGTTTTAGTGTTTGCAGGTGTGAGGACAAGAAAGGGGTTTTGCCTTTTTTTCTTTATGCAGGATGAGCCTCTCACAGGTCAAAGGGAAAAAAAAGAAAAGGAAATAATTTGGTAAGGCCTTAAAGGCTAACACTGATGGCATCTGAGAACACCATGAGAGCATCCAACCCAGCCCTGAAACAGCCAGCTCCATACTGCTGATGTTCCAGGCATCACAGCCAAGGGGACAGCGCAGATGAACTGCCAAAGGTCTCAATGCAGTCTGGAGTGCTGCATTCTGCAACGGACCCTGCAAAAGCCATGCTATTGCTCATTACTTCTTATAGTTGGTGCATGCTGGGCTCAGGGCAGATGCAGGAGCTGCAGTGTTGAGCTGCATGGAGGGAGCTGACTGAGACCCTCATCTGTGGCTCACAGTGAACATGGTGCCCATCCTTTTTCCTCAGCAGAGATGGGGAGCCTTTACATTTTGTTTTGCCAAAATAATGTTTTCCTTTTTATCAGAAGCAACAGACACTGGCATGACAGGCCTGTACTCCACAGGTTTATTTTTCCTCAGGCAATGGTATTTGAGCTCCTAGTCCCACTGGTATGGCCACAAAAAAAGTCCTTAATTATAACAGAAAGAAAAAAACAATAGTAGTTATTATTTAAAGACAAAGTAGGGTGAAATGAAAGATGAAATTTAAAGTAAGATTAAATTTAAAGATAAAGTAAGATGAAATGCCGCAGATGAAGCAAATGCCTGACTTGACTATCTCAGAATTGCCTTGCAACACTTCCCAGGAGGGGGAGCAGCCTTTATCACACCACCAGTTAACAGGTGCATGATCAGTGACAGAAGCCTCTATCACTTTTCACTAAATTCACCACCAAGACCTCTGACATTCTTTCAGAGAAAGAAAATTTCTATTGGTTCAGTAAGAACTGATTGAACTGAGCAATTTTCACATGGGGCATCTGCAGACACAATAAAATCTGCACAATACCACCCAGAAAAAAATGGAAGGACGCTTTATGATTTAAGTGAATCCTAATGAATAAAATTAATAGCTCATTTCATTATTTTTTTCCATTTTACCCCTTACTCTTTGCCTTGTAGCTATTGGAAATGCCCATCCATACAGATATGGAAATAAAATTGTCTTCATTTTCTGTTCTGACATATTTCCTTATGTCTCCTCTCTTGCAATCTTGCCATCTCTGCAGCAAGTTCTTTAAAGCAGTTTCTAATTTTATCTTGAGCTGTGAAGTTTTTGAAGACTCTGTTTGAAAAAGACTGGAATAAAAAATAGGCTGAACTGAATAAATAGTTATTCTAACATTTTGATGTCTCATGAGCTCAGAACGCGGGGGTAGGAGGAGGTTCTGACAAACAGAGGATGTATTAAAGCTGCCTTGCTGTTTTCCTTCTGAAACACAGGGCTTCAGGCCATGCAACCTCCTTAACTTAGGTCAGCTCCATCACAGATCTCTGATGCAGGCCTTGTGATGCAAGAAAGAGAAGAAACAGGGCAGGAGAAGATGAGTGAGAGGGTCATAAACTTCTGCTCCATGCAGCTGTGGACACATGAATGATGGAAATGTCTGCAAAGGAATAAACCATAATTTTATCAGCTTATTAATAAGCCAATTAATTGGCTTATTAAAAATTGTAGCAACAATTATTAATTAATTCTAGCAACAAGGCACAAAGGTCCTGCTTTGCTGTCAAAGTGTTGAGGAAATAGTTTCAATGCTTTTTACCAGTATATATCTGCCTTTAGATTAAGAATGATGCTCACCTGTATTTACAAAAGCATTCTGAAAGGCTCACTTAGAAAACATTGCAAAAATATGGGCACTCCTAAAATTCTTAAGAATGTGCATTGGATCAGTGGCTAATATTGGTACTGTCATATCAATAATAAATTTAAATAGGTAGCTTTGTTCAGTTATTTTGCTAAAGCAGCTTAGTGGTGGGCTTGCTATGTGTTTTTCTTTAAACTTAGGAGGTGCTCACTCATAAGGTAATTCTTCACTGACTGACACAGAATACTGTGTACAATGTAGGGCATTTTACATGGGGAAAAACTTATAATGTAGCATTTGTGCAACTTGGTAGGCACTGAGCTAAAACTCATGTACTCCAAAGGATCCTCTCAAATCCTGCAAAGATATTGAACAAAATTGCTCCACTATTTCTCAAGAAAATCTGATATAGTTTTATTTTTTTGGGGGGATAAGTTATTTCCTTTTTTCATATCCAAATTATTTTTTTCCCAAAGTTAGTATTTGTCTTCGTTTCCAATGTTTTCCCCAAACACCTGTCAATGTTGTCTGTGGGAGCAGTCACAAAGCAATAGAAACATGCCAAACATATTGATTACAGAGTAAAATGGTTACCCTGGCAACTAAAAATCCTAGGAAAGCTCTTTAAACTTCCTTCCATTCTCATGTGACTTCTTTTTATATACTTTTCTTCTCAGTTGGTTTGAGAAATCATGGATATAAAAGTATTTGCTCTGAATATACAGCAATGGAGAAAAGGTGATTCATGCCTAGATTATTTATTCCACCAGGAATATAACTACCCACATTGCTGCCTTAGTAATCCATCACTTGCATAACAGGCAGGCAATTTTTGTAACTTGGGGGGCAGAATAATCTTCTCCCACTAATTTCTAAATCTATATTCAGATGTGATCTAAGGAAAGAAATTCAAGGACTAGAATTTTCCTTAAGTTCCAAGGCAAGCAAGAAGAACAGTGTGAAAGAATTAGAATTTATGTGGAGGTCAAAAGTTTGTTCTGCTCTGTACAGAGCAAAGGAAATTATTGTCCTCTCTTCATGGGGGGTTTTGAACAAATGGTGACTTAGGTGTGACAATAGTGACTTAACCAGAGGAGCAGCAGAGTCCAGAGCTGATGGCAGTGGGCTCATGTGGTTGCTGAGGCTTATTCTAGGCACAGCCTGATGGTGCCAGGATCTTTAAAAGCTACTGCAATTGAAAAAAACACATGAAGCTTAGTTGGGAGCAAATGTAGATGGCTCCTTTCTCTGACTCCTCCTTGGTTCGACCCCAGACGCACAGAAGACTCCCTACTTACTGCTCAAGCAGCCCTCATGGACAGGCTCAGCTTCTCAACCTTTTAATATATCATAAGGAATTGCCCTTGCAGGCATTAAGCAGATGCTTGTTGATCCATTCATTTGTAAGCAGGAACAGTAACTGGCCTATGAGGAAAGGGGAAAACATGTAACAATGATTGCATTAAGGTTTGGGGGTTAGTTAGAAGAAGGGTGTCTAAGCCAGCAATTTAGAAAACAGGGCACTACTATTCAGGCTTTGATATGCTGATTTTTTTCTACTCTGAACAAATGGTGGTAGGTTGTTTTTAGTGGGTATTTTTTTTGTCCTCTATACTGGCTTTCCAAATAAAAATGGTTTTGAAAAGCTGCAATTACAGAGGTTACAAATAACATGCAGTAACACAGCTGGCATTGGAACATTTCCAGAACATAATCACCTGTTGTGCTATGATGAGGGCCCATTATATCCAGGGGGGTCCAACAGATCTGTTGTTAAAAATCTCGTCTCTTAATGGAGAATGTCTGGGGTTGTTTGAGGCCTAGCCTGCTTTCCTATGTCAGTTTGTGTTAAGGAAGTATGTTATTTCTTTCAATGATAGCTTTTAATCTGTCCGAGATTTGTATTGTTAATAGAAGGCTGAAGAAAATGTGATTAACTTACATGGAATCATAAATTAGCTTGCAGTGAAAAGAAATGACACAATCAAAACTTTCCAGTAAACATAATCCTAAGAACTGAGTATGGTATAAAGTGTGGGGAAACACAGAGTGGTTCATTTTTATGGGTAGAGTATTACTTCAATGCATCAAAAGGCAGCTCTCTAACTTCCTTTATTTGAACAGATGTTTGCCTTGTGCTGTCCTTTGTATTCTCAGGGGGGTTTTGTCAGTCTTGAGAGGGAAAACTTTGCTAATGCCCTTTTAATACCCAGTTTCCTTTAATTATTTTTTTTTTCTGATTGAAAAATACAAACCTCTCTAGCAAGACATCAGTATTTGTTTCACATACAAGAATCACTGTCACTTCTATAAGCTGCTTTCTGCTGAGAGATAGAAAGGGAAGAGTGAGCACTAGCATTTTGACATGTACCTGTCACAGGACCTAATGGTAACATTAAATTGACATGGTTCTTAGGGAAAGGAGGGAATCCTCAAAGGAAATGTGGTTCCACTTTCCAGTAACTGTCATCACTTTCCTTTGCATGGCACTGATTTGGGGAAGTTGGATCAAAACAGTGTAGTCAGCCCTGGGATTACATCCCAACTTGACTGATTTTGCTGCACAAGTAGGGCAGAGCATGCCTCTAATTGCACTCACAGTCACCTGCAGCTCTAACAGAGCCCAGACTGTTGTAGAGACCTCAGTCTATGTCTGCCACAATTCCCAGCATTGTCCCATTAAAATGGGAAGATGAGGACTGTTCATCAATAAATACCAGAACTTCGTGAGATTTTTCCCATTTATGCTTGGTAGCAGCCAAACTTATTGCACTGAACCCTATGGATTTTTAATCCTGTCAGCTCTGAAGACTGATGTGGTCTCAAAGCCAGGTGAGCTTAGCTTCCCTGCAGCACAGGAAGGTGCCCTGATGCCCCAGATATCCCATATCACAGGAAATGGTGCCAGATGTCTCTGCCAAAGGCTGAGTTCCCTGAGCAGCTCTGGCCCCTGCCCTGTTGTGCTGGCTCCTGGCCCTGGGTGAGCTGTGCCAGCCGTGCTGCAGGCAGGGCTCAGCTGCAGGGACAAACAGCAGCCACCGTGGGTAAAGGATCTGCTGCCAAAGATCCCCCTCATGCCTTTGGCACAGCACGATTTGTGGAAATACAGCAGCTCCCTCAGCCTCTGTGTGACTTCCCAAAGCCTGGGCCAGGAAGGATCTGCATGAAAATACCCTGGTGCATCAGGAAATCATAGCTCCATGTGTGCATTTAGGATGGGGTTTGTGCTTTATCACTCACTTCCCTTCATTTCCTCTTCTCTCTGTGGATTACTCTGTGTGACCAGGAGCTGACCCTTGAGGTGCTGTATCCTCTGGGGGATGCACAGCAGCAGCTGGGACTGCCACGTGTCCCATGGGCTGGTTCTTTAAAAAGAAGCACCTTCAGGGCAGTTATGGGGAGATGCTTCTGCTGTTCAAGTGTGCCTATGCAGGGAGTGTGCACGTGTAGGAGTTCTTTTTATTACTCACACCCTGGAAATTAGCAGCACGTCTTATGCAATGATAGATGAGGCATTGGGCACAGGCTGTGGTTCATTGGATGGGAAGGGTGTCACTGCTACCTGGGTGTCATCACCAAAAACCTCCTTCTATGCTCCCAACACTCCTCATTGAGATGCTAGAGACAGGCTATTCTTTCATTTTTTGAGTGTTTGTCTTTTAATTTTTTCTGATCTTTCTCTTCCTTTCTCTGTGCCTAGTAATTATCTGTACTTTTTATATGGACAGGACAAGTTTCTTTCATTACTTGATGTGAGGCCCTGAAATGAATACTGCTACTGAAACCCTGTGAAGAAGATAGGCTTGGGAGATGGTGGTTATTATTGAGGGCCACAATTAATTACAGATGCCAAGATGAGAGTGTGGAGGGTACCAAGGGTGAAAGGAGGGACCTTTCAAAACGGCATAATCAGCAGATGTGTCTTGTTATCAGCAGTGTTATAACTAGCAGAGTTATTAGAAAAGCCCTAGAGTTTTAGAGTTTTATTACTTTATTACATCTTAATAAAGTAATATAAAATAAAGTGTTAATTGTTTTCACGTGAGAAATTTAAAGGTTAGTGTATTCACTGTTTCCTTGATTTTTCCTCTCTGATTTTAAGAGTGTCTGTTCCATGTGGACACATTTATGCACAAACAAGCAAAGCTCTTATCTTATACAACCAGAAAGAACACAAAGGCTACAGTTAGCATACAGACTGTTTGTAAACTGGGATTCTAGACTGACACAAATAATGTCTAGGCTGAGCAGAAAGGCTAATTTTTTGTATTTTCAATTACCTTGTTTTTCCCCACTCTCATCAGCTGATCTAACAAAACATATTGATTCCTCCAAATAAATATTGTTTCAATAATACCAAACCAAGCATCTGAATTTGCTCCCTATCTCCAAATGTGGCACTTACATTTGTTCTATGACAAGCAATGTTTCTATTTTGCAAATAGTTAGATAGGACAGTAACAGCAATTTTTACCAATAGCTAATGGAAGCATTAAAGCAGAATTTGGAGTTCTTCTGGGAAAGAACAGTTCATGCACACCTTGATCATCTGCAGTAGATGTCCCAGTCTTGATGCTGTGGGAGAGATACATAGAGAAAAAGCAAGACACCGTCCTTCTGTTTACATTGTGCCACTATAAAGTGAAAAATATTCAAGAAGCCAGAAGTGAAGAGCTCTAAACTGAACAAATGTCTCATTAAGTTCAGTCTGGGGCAGCCAAACAGCCAGATGAGCCCTGCAGAAACTGGTCCTGCATCTTTACAGTTGGCACAATGCCCTTAAACACAGCTGGTCATGCAACAGGTTTATGCAGGGATGGATTTGGCATCTCTCACAGCACAACATTGTGCCACAAACAATTGTCTCAAATTCTGGATCAATTGGTCCTCCTAGTGATTTTGACATATCCCAGAAAGCCTTCCTTCTCTTCATGCTTTTACAGGATAGAAAACATACATGCATGTTGCATATACACATCTGCAGTGCTAGACACGTACACGTAAATCCCTGCTTTGCCAATCTGTACAAATATTGAAGAAGGCAGGGCTTGCTATGCAGTATTTGCTTTTCACAAGGAAGTAGCTAGAAGTCGTTTTAATTTTTTATTTTTGATTGTAAATAAAAAGCCCACAAATTATACATGTACCCTTAAGGTAAAAAACAAATGAAAGATTCTAATGAAATCACCACTTGATTCTTCTTCTAGTCTACTTAATTGAAAGCTCAGACATGCCTAATAGTTTGTATAAAACACTAATGCAGATGATTTCCTCTACTTTGATGAGTTACAAATCCTTCCAGCAGAAATTACTGGTTAACACAGACTCTATTATCCATTTGGTTTTCCAGTCATGTTTCAGTCTTGTGAAGATTTAACATCCTTGAATAGCTTTGTTTTGCAAGACTTAGACCTTTGACATCAGCTCTACTGTCTGACTCACATACATATATAAGCAGCTGACTACAAGAGAGGTAGAAGACTTGCTTGGCCTTGGATTTGAGTAATTTAATTGTAAACTCTTTGATGCGTGATAGGAACAGCTGGAAAATAACATTTTGCATATTACTGGCTCTCTACCATAAGGGGCACCTCCATACAGTTATGTGCTGCCTTTGAAATCTCATACAATCTCAGAGATTGTGTAATCTCAGAGATTTGTAATATCAGAGATTGCACCATAAACACCTCCTCCAGCTACATGGGCTGCTCACACCAGCACTTAAACAACAACACTAACAAAAGGAAGAGAGAAACATGCAGAGGTTGCTGAAAAAACTGTTTTCTTGCATGTAAAATGAGCTCCCCCAACTCTGCTATTTATCTTTTTCTTTAATGAAAGAAGCCAAAAGAAAAGGAGATCAAGAAATTAGAAGAGGAACACTTGAACTGAAAAGCAATTGTTTAAAAAATAAACCCAGCTGAAAGTTTGAAAATTAGGAATGTTACCAAATCCAAGAATATCAGCCAATATTTCTGTTGGGTGACAAACAATTTTGAATTCCTCACTTTTCAATCCCAGAGGCAGCATTCCTGAGCACTCAGCATCAGACATCTTGAAATATGACCTCTCTTTCATCAACTTGCTTGAGAACTCAGAATTCTTACTTGCTTTTCAGAAGCATTATTCTTTGTGAATGTACCCCACAGAAGGCAAATATTCATCTTTTCATTCTTTTACCTTAGTTTTTATGCTTCTGTGATTATTTAGTCCCAGGCTGCAAATTCACTCTGTCAAATGGACTCTTCAGTTGGAGTTTAGCATAGGAGTATGCTTCAGGATGGAATAAACTGAGGGATTAGTCAAGTAAAGGTATCTATTACTAACTTCATTTATGGAGGGAGTGTACTCCCTTGAGTTTTCCCCTGTGTTACAGGTGGGCAGCAGATTAGACTCAAAAATTAAGTTAGCCCTTGTTTCAGTTGTAGTTACCCAAGTGTATCTGCTGTCAGGGCAATTCATGCTTTAGCTGAATCCATTATTGGATTCCAAAATATGTTCACTGCACAGAGACCAGCCCATCTCCTTCTGCCACTTCAGTCTGACAGATGTTCAAAACCCCCTGAAGATTTCGCTTGTGAAGAGAGAATACATGCGAGTAACACTGATGGTGAAATCCTAGCTTCATAAAAATAAATAGAAATGTCCTACTGCCATCCATGGAACTGAGACATCACACGGAGTGGCTTTGTACAGAGCACTTCTCTTTCTCAAAATAGCATTTATGCATGGAAGCTTCCATGGTGAAGCTAATTTATAATCTGGTCAGGATCTGTGTACGGGTGTGTACATTCATATGTCTGCCATGAAAATTTTCTACCAGCCAATCAACCCTCCAGAGCAGACTGAGAGCTGGCAGAGCAGCTAATTACTCTCACTAAGGGAAATCTGCTGGCTTGATTAATGCCTGTTTACCAATTGTTGCTGTTACTTCAGCTGTAATCTCAGAAAATGGTTTGCTGAGGATGACTCTCCTGGAACTTTGTTTTTCAGTTTTGCTGTGCTACAAGCTTTGTCTCATTTTTCCTTCCCTGAGGCAGTTCCCTGGACTTCCACAAATGGTAGACATAGTCATGAGTATGTAGTAATTAATATAATGCCTGTGCAGCACCTTCCTCTTTCATAACACTCTTCATCTGTAGATCTAAAACTGCATTTGAAAGGAGGCATCGCTATCACTGTTTAACAAATTGGATCTGGATGTTGAGGTTAGCCCCAAAGCTTCCACTGTAGTTAAATTCTTCTGCTGGTATAAATAAGGACTAGCTTAACTAACAACACTTTTGGTAAAGAATATCCCAACCAGTTTGCTCTTCTGAGACCTATTAACTTTTAAATGGTATCTTGTCTTTCTTAAATGAAAAAGAAAGAGATGTTACTGTCCTCTGAGGAATTTCAACTGCACTTTAAATGACAGAAGTGTTTGTCCACCTGCACCATCCCTCTTACTGCACTAACTCACATTGCCGAGGAGACTGAGATTGTAGCTCATTGGGAAAATCAAATTGTGTGCAAATGCATTCCATCTTATTTTTCTGGGAGCAGTGCTCCTATGAGATCACTTTGGAGACAGGAGACAGTACTGAGATGAGATCCAAGTCTTTTCTGACTTACACTGGCTGGCCAGGGCTCTCACCAGGCCCTGGTGCAGTTACAGACACCCAGAGCACAGCTCGCTCTCAATTCTCATGGCAGGGAGGCCACCAAGAAAGGCTGGCAGAGGAGCAACTTCTGAGATAGAGAATCCCCCAAGTCCCCATAAAAGCAGAGCAAAAGGATATTTCACAGCCTGTGAGTTGGCTCTGGCTTATCTTCTTTGTAATGCCAGTGCTGATTTTTTAGCATTTATTTATTAAATAATGCCTTTTTGTTTCAGCCTTTAAGACTGGCAATACCAAAGGAGCCAAAAGCTTTACCTGGTTCAGTCTCTAATTTTCAGAAGCAACCTGTAGCAGGTGGGTTGGGAGGGTACAAGACCAAAGCAAAGACAGCAATACCTCCTGTGGCACTCCTTCATCATTGTCTCCAGCAATCTCTAGGTCAGGGACTCCCCATCCCAAAAGTGTTATCCCTGCATTTGCACATGTGTACAAATTAGCAGGGCCCTGTGCACAAAGTGTCCCCACTGCTGCCACCATCCCTCTACCAGAACATGACCCAGTGTGCTCAGCAGCAGCCTGCAGCCCCTTGCTTATATCCTACCTGCTCAGAATGAAACACAGAATAAGGACTGAGGCATGTGCTCAGGCAGGCTCTGAGCTATGATGCTCAGGTCTAGATTTGGAGCCAGGTTTTTTCCTGGAACAGGCCGTGGTCTGACTCAGTGTTCTGGTTTTGTTTTAAGCTATGGTTTATGTCTGACCCTTAGCTCAGAGCCTGCTTGCGTAAGATCTGTTGCTCTCTTTAGAGGCTATTTCAGACAGCAGCGCTCCCAAAGGACTAACTTTGTGCCTTTTGAAGCAGCTCTCCCTCCCTCCCAGGGAGCACTTTCATCCCAAATAACCACAGAAACAGACAAGTCAAAGGCTCTTTCACTCAGACTGAAGATGGAGCTCAATATTTGTGCACTTATGCTGTATTTTGCACGGGTTTGCAATACTCAGGTGTAAGACATTCAAACACCCAAGAAGCTGGCAAACTCTATCCTGCCTCCAAGCACCACAGCAGGAGGGGGGAAGGAGGAAAAGGCTGAGAGGAGCACAAATGGCCATGGGGTCTGATTCAGTGCCAGCCTCTTCAGCAGGCCAGTGGGATAGCTCATACACATCTCTTGGGAATCAAAACACATCACTTGTGTATCATTATTCCAAGGACATTTCACAATTTTTACTGGTGTGTATTGTTGGACAGCAAAGACTGGGAGAAGAGCTGAGGCAAGATCCAGCCTCACAGATCCCCCCTGTGCATGTGGTGTACGTGCTGCTGCCCACGAAGCACTGATCAAAGGAGCTGGGTGCCCGTTCCGGCTTTGAGAAGTGCAAGTGTTTCTCTGTAGTGAGCAAATTATGGATGTGACCTTTTCAATGAGAAAATTACCAGACCCTGTTACTTTCATTTCTGTCCCCTTCTCATCTGTTGACATGCAGGCATTCTGGAAACAGTCCCTCTCCCAATGACACAGGAGTAGTTTATTTGCTTAAGTTGATGTTTTAGTTTAAAACCCAGTAATTTCTATTGTCATTCCTTACAAATAAGTAAAATAAAATTAGTGCTCTGAGGACCTAAACGACATTTCTTTGTCAGCACAGCAGAAAAGAATGTTTGACAAAGCCTAAGGCAAATGATTAAATTCTTTATCTGTCACACCAAGGAAAGACTGTTCCTCTTGGTAAAAAGGCTATATTTGTTGTCCCTGAAGGAGAAGGTGAAAAATAAATTAATGACTAGAAGCCATAAAATTTTACTGGTTGCATGGTCTACTTCAGGACAAAAATATCTCCTTTGGGTTTGGTATTACATATGCCTAAAGTGTCAATAGTCATATTTATCACAGAAATTTGAGAAAATTATGAATTCCTGCACTTAAACCATTTCCCTGGGAAACACAGATATTGACAAAATCTACAAAAGCAAGTGCCCTTAACATAATTCTCCTTTTCATCCTTATATGTTTGTCTCTATCAAATCTATTATATTAGGGTTTCCTACATATGAGTTATTTTTAAAATAATATTTTTCTTTTTTTTTTTTTAAATTTTAAAATTAGCTCCCTACTTGAGATGTTAGAAACTCATTGTGAAAATGTCCTAGAGACCATGCTGGCATGAGCAGAAAGATGATTAATCACAGATTGCCATGAAAAAATCAGATTGTCTATCAAAGGCATTATCTTTGAGAAGAAAGTGTTATTGACAGAATTGAAGCAATCATAGTTGGGGAAAAATCATAAAACTTTGTAACTTTTATTCCCTTGGCATAGGTCACATTAGCAGAGGTGAATGTGAATAGTTTAAGATTTCTTGTGCAGTAGGATAGGAAACATTAGGATTTAGAATTGGTATTTTATGTTGGAATAATTAATGGGCAGGCAACAAAAACATGCTGAAAAATATTTAGAGCATATTTACTTGTGATAATGGTAAATAAAAGAATGGAAAAGATTGAAGAGGGGAATCTGTGATGACAATAGACATAAGCCACAAGTGCTGAAGAAATGGTGTTATAAGAGAAGGGATCCTTCCAAGAGCATCACTGTCTGTGCTCAAAGCAGATACAGGGTTTAGAAATGAATCTTTATTTAAAAAGAGAAATATGTGACAACAAGCCAAACTATGAGTTTTTGTCTTCATGTTCTGCCAGTATCATGATTAAAGAAGTCAGAGTATTGTGTTTCTCTATTTTAGTTTTAGTATTAGTCTTACACTTATAATCATTTTAAAAAATACAACATAAAAAGCTAGCTAGTAGATTCCTCTGCTTTTAACTTCTTTGAGGCATTGTTTTGTTTCAGGAGACCTTGCTGTGGGTTTATCCCAACCACAGCACCGAGCTGCAGGCACAGCAGTGCATGGAGCAGGTCTTGTCACAGTCTGCCCCTGCAAGCCCACTCCTGCCTGCTGTGCCAGGAGGCACAGCTCTGTCTTGCACTGACACAGAAATCAGTCTGCTAGTTTTAATGTTATCCCTGGACAACACTTGTTAATGTTTCAGAAAGAAGAAAACAAAATCTAATAAACCTAGAGAGTATCTGGCAAGTAAAAGTTCTGAAACAACCAAGAGGCAGGTGGAGCACGAGTCATCGTTCAGAGCAGTTCAGAGGTGAGGTCAAGTGTGAGAGTGATGTGGAGGAAATTGTGGAGCATTTGTTGGCAGTAACAAAGCCCTTGGCTGCCTTGTTGCTGGATGAATTCCTAAATCCACTCATCTGTTTTGCAAAAGACAAAGCAACACTTCTAGAGTTAATCATAACCAATTTATATTTCCAAAAGTGTCAAAATGTGATATATAGACAGTATTTTCTTGACTAGCTTGTCCTGTTAAATACAATGGCTTATTATTACTGTTTTCATTACAGTGTGAATATTGCCTTATGTGAATGGAATGAATAACACCTTCTTGATTGAATTAAGCTGTTCAAGATTTCATTTGTACTTGTTGAAGCCTTCACTTTTCTTTCCTGGGTTATCATGCCTACACCTCAGCTCAGAGGAAAAGGTGAATAGATTCCTAAGAGCTGGTTGCTTAATTGTGAATTTATCCACCTGCTGGGCATGCTAACTAAATGTATTGTCTGGTATCTTTGCTGTGACATCAAGTTTGTCATTTCCTCCACAGCTGCACCAGCTGGTAGGCTCAGTCCCAGAATTTTGATATCTGCTCAGATGGCATACAGTCTTTGAGACAGTGTATAATGTGAAGAAATTATTTATGAGGACTTATGTTAAATGAATTTCTAAAAAAATTATCTACACTGCCTTAAAGGGATTTATTAAAACTATCTGCATGTTAAGCTTGCATTAGATAAATGAAGTACCATTTGCCTATTGTTTGTAAGATTTCAAAGCAGGTGCATCCATTCTGCAACATTAACCTGGTCTCTTGTGACATATTTGGGAGTGGAATTCTCAGGTAAGTATAAGATACTACAATACATGCCAGAATTTCACAGTATTGCTGCTCAGTTTTTTTGCAAGACACGTTTGTGTTGTAGTAGCGCTCTGGGAAAGTTGGCTTGCAAACTTTCTGGTGGTCTGGACTGTAACAAGAACACTGCTACCCTGTCTCTGGCAAGTGGTTGTCTCTGATTCTTAATAAACCAACCATGTGATGTGGAGCTGGAAACAATTGTTGTCTGTAATATTTTTATGAGCAGATTAAAAAAAAGTCATCACTTGGCAGTGTAGGAAAAGCTACACTTTAGTGCAGGAAGACAAGCTGTAATGAATTGGACGCTTATAGCCAAACTATTCCAGGGAGAGGCTGTGAAGCTGCCATCCTTGGAAAGATCCAAAGTACAATCCAAAACCACCATGGGAACTTGCTCTAGTTGATCACATTTAAGCAAAGGATTTGGATTCGACAATCTCCAGAGGTTCCATCTAACTTCAACTACTCTCTGAGAAAACAAAGAGGAACTAAAAGAACAAGAGTGTATTGGTCATCCTAAAATATATTATTATATCATAAGATTAAAGAACTATAGCACCATTTTATTGTATAGGAAAATAAATATAGGAAAATATATATAGGAAAATAAGCTGCTTGAGGAACAGTAAAGAGACTGGAAAGACACACATATTTTAAGAAGTCCTTTAAAATAGCAAGGACAGGGTCTTCCAAAGGCTTAACAACAACCTGACATAATTTCACTCACTTGCAAGATTGTCCATGCTCTTCCATACCCCAGCAGTGTGCATGGCACAGTCCCCCTTCTGCTTCTTTCACCTGTAAACAAAACTGTAGCATGTACAAATGTACACATGGAAGTTTGCTCCTGTCCATGACTGCAGGAACTCACCAGATCTCCTCTCCAGGTAGACACAGCTCAGCTAGACAATCTAACACCCTCCTCTCCCCCAGCTATTTCTTCTATAGGATGGCTTGAAAGTGACCCACACTGCTCCATGGTGTCCCTCAGGCTTTCCTCGCTGGTCTGGCACACCGGCTTCCTCCACGCTCGCTTGATTTCATTCCTTCAAGTCCTGACAAAATCACCCCTGAAGTGGGGCAGCTCTGGACAGCTTTTAAACTTCAAAGGTTATAATACAATTTGAAGATTTTTGCACACTACCAGCTCCCAGGGCAGACCCTGGAAATCATGCTGAAAACCCTGGGAATCAGTGATGAGAGCATTTCAATTTAAATGCAATATATTTTAAACCACATTTTCTGTGTCACTGGAGACATAATAGTTTTGTCCCTCCATTTTATCTCTCAGTTTCTATCCTTCTTAATGTATGTATATCCCAAAGCCTTGCATTAAAACAAAATAATTTGTTTGTCTTTCGAAAGGGAACCTTCCAATGCATGTCTGATAAAGTCATCAAAAGCCTCTGTTATTATGTGCTATAATGGTCCACAGGAGTGTTTGATTAGAGCATTTTCCTTGTCACACTGACAAGCTATGAGATATTATCTGCCTCCAGAGGCTAAACGGAAGGCTTGAGGGATAAAAAGGTCTATTGCTATTACATGCATAATCTGGTGACTGAAAATGCCACCTGGGATTAAGAGAGCTCTTTGGGTGCATGGAGCGAGATATTATATGTAAATTAGTTTTGTTTACCAACACTGCTGTGTTGTAATTATTTTATCCAGCTACACTTAAACTTTAGAATGAACTAGGGAATACTCCAACAGTGATTTGATTGCTTTCTCGTTTGTATCAAATGTTGTTTTCTTTATAATGGGAAGAAAGAACTAATGTTGATAATGAGGTAAAGACACTTTTAACACAGGAAGCTCAGTAGTGATATTAAACATTAACATTACATCAAAGCTCCAGGCGTTGACATCCTCTGAGACTGCTCACCTGATCAGTAGGGCAGCTTCTCCATGTAAGCAAATAGCCCAAGCACTCCAGGTCCACTTGGAAAAAAAGAAACTGATCCTGCTCTCTGATGAAGTTTGTCAGTGGCAGGTAATATATTTCTATAGGTTTTGCACTAGGAAAAAATAGACACATTAGAACTGTGTGGTGTCATGTAGAAATATTGCAGAATATACCTGGTTAAATGCATATAAGGAGAGGAAAATAAAAAGGAGGATTTATGGCTCTGTAGGTGCTAGGACACAGGATGTTGATGTGCTTCTTCATTTAATTGTGTCAACAGTGATGTAATTGCTGTCAATCTTAGACAACACACCCCAAATATATATTTATAGATCTATTTATATGATAGATGCACTGCTCTAAGAAAATGCTTCTTTTCTTGGTGATAGAACAGTTGTTATGGTGACTCCTCTTCTTCCCTTATTTAATATAGGAAGCAGAACAGCAAAATAAAAATCATTCCATTTATGGAATTTATAAGAAACCCACTCTGAAGCTGTAACTCTAGAGAGAAATTCTTTTGGAGTATTTAATCTTTATTTTATAGTATTTGACCTTTCATTCTGGAACTTTAATTTTGTAAAAAGATTTAGTAGTAGGAAATAAATGGAGGAAATGCATTTTTCTATGGTATACACTGTAACATTTGCTCATTTATAATATTTATACAGCACTGTGGTCACTGAATGTACAAATACATTTTACAGGTTAGGTACCTACTGAGTAAAGATCATGTAGGGTTCTATTTGGAAGACCTCTTTAGGAAATAAGATGGATGAATTTTTTCTCCTTGATGATTCAATTTTTGACAACACTTTGAGGTTTATATTATTTCATATGATTTAAACAGCAGAATTTCCAATAGGCTTCTTTCTTCAGTTTCCGCTTAGCTCAGAGTTGCTTCTAAAGCTAATTTGGAGATTACTCCATGACCATAAAAACTCCTTAACATTTTACGTCAGCTCATAATTTTGAACACATTTACTCTAAACTACCTGCTAAGCATTGGGTTTCTACTTTTTGACTAAGAAGCTGAGGCAATCAGGTGTGCAGGTTGAACCCAGATCAAGGTTATGGCCTCAGCCAGTGCAGATGTGATTTTGCAAAAGTTCACTCTATCTAAAAGGATTTGAGCATGCCTGGTCTTGGTCAAAGCTTCCAGGTGGACATCAAGGATAAGCAGCTCTGTAAAAATGTTTGATCTCTATCCAGTGGAGATAAAGATCCTTTCAAGGTATCTCCTGCAATGCTATAGAAGAATTTGCACTTCCACAGAGCAGATATACAGAATGCAGAACATGGGCTGAACGAGTCATTGTCAGGAAGGGACAGCAGAAGCTGATTGACAAGAGGGCTCTGGGAGAGAATCTGGAAAATTATTGACTGCAAATATAATGGGAAAAAAGGAACACATGGGAAAAAGGGAAAATATCTTAAGTACATACATACCAGGATGCAGCTGGGGATGGATGTGCTCAGAGAAGAACTGAGGGAAGGCCAACTGGCAGAAGTGAAACCCATCACAGGAAATGCAGAATCCAATGACATTTTTTATTTGAAAACATTAAAAGGTATGTGTGGTGAAGTGTTGTATTTGAATTACTGTGAGAGGATGATTTCCCCAAATGCAGTGTTATCTTTCTATCAGCCTCCTATAAGAAAGTAGCAGCATCACAGTGAATGAGAATTGCTAAAGTTCATTAGGACTAGTGTAACTTTTAAATGAGTAATTTATCACCCTGATGTGGCCTGATTTTTATTAACCTCACCTGCAGCTGAAGATGAATTACTTTCCCAGTCTAGGAGCCAGCAGCCACAGAGCATCCCCTTATCAGCAGCAAGTCATTTGCCTAATAAGCAGGTCCCATGCTACAGCAGGTTTAGACCTGAGAGCACAGAATTACCAGCAGGACTTGGACTGCACAGGGGTACCAAGGTGCCCACAGTGCTGGTGATGCCAGGCCAATGCATCTATTTTCATGCTGTAGGGGCCAATCTGAACTGAAGTCTCCATACCCTATAAACTTCTGTCATTTCCAGGCAGAGCTCCTGCTTCTCCCAGGTGCTTTCTCTTTTTTATTCCTAAAGCCTCACTAGCTTAATTAAACATGTTTGGAAACCAAGCTACATCAAGGAGCCACATCCTTTGCATGGAACCCCTAAGCTCAGCTCTAGTTCTGCCCAGAGCAAGAGCAAGAGCACAGCTTAAATAGGTTTGGAGAGGCCAAGCAGACAGAAGAGCTAAAGCCAGACAAACAAGCCACAAACCAATCCAAGAGGAGCCACTTTAGATCAAACTGATGACTGTTCACCATAGGTTCAAAATGCACGCAGAAAACCTGCTGAGATTTTTTCTTAAGACTAACAATAAATGTGTCCAGAAAAGAGCAACAAAACTAGTGAAGGGTCTGGAGCACCGACCTTACAAGGAGCAGCTGAAGGAGCTGGGGTTGTTTAGCCTGGAGAAAAGGAAACTCAAGGGATACATTATCACATTCTACAACTTCCTGAGAGGAGGCTGTAGGCAGGTGAGGATCACCCTCTTCTCCCAGGTAATGATGAAACAACAGGAAATGGCCTCAAGTTGTGCAAGGACGGACAGTTGTGCGGGGAGGTTTAGATGGGATATTAAGAAAAACTTCTTTCAAAGGGATGGTCAGACAATGGAACACGCTTCACAGGGAAGTGGTGGAGTTACCGTCCCTAGGGATATTTAAATTATGTGTTGATGTGGTACACAGGACATTTAAGTGGTGGCCTTGTCAAATAATGTGTCAATGGATGTACTCAATTACCTTAAAGGTCTAAATTCCAACCTAAACAAATCTATGATTCTCTTGCATTATAAATCATGCGACTGTGAATTTGGGAAGGCTGATTTTATTCTGCCTCTAATAACTTGGAACATGCTTTATGTGAAGCCCCTCAGCTGATACCTAAATAATCTATAGGAGGCAGGTTAAAATAGAGACCTTCAGAAGAAAATATCTCAAAATTCTTCACTTAAGGGCATGCAATTCAATTATTGTCTAACTTTCAAATCACACACTAGAAATTAATATTTTGCAAACATTTAACTTTTATTCACAAGAAAAATTGATCTCTTAGGAATGTTGGGAAGCAGGAAAAGAAGATTATGTTGTTCTGCTCTTTGATCATAAAATGTTGATTTGATGAAAGATAAAACAGATGCTTCTGAAACATAAGGAAATAAATCCTACAATATGTCCATTACATCCACTCCATTCACCACCACTCATTCTGGCAAGACATCCAGTCCATGAGTTTGAAGGAGCAAAGAAGCAAACTCATAACCACCATGAGATAAGGAAAAGCCAAGCACATTCTTAATATAAACTTCATTAAAAAAACTAGCTGCTGTCTGATTTTGATATGATTGTGTAGTCCCCAGGAAGATGCAGCACAGACTTCTCATGAAGCTGAAGGAGACTTTGAAAATCATCTGACTGAAATAAGTAGTTTTATTTTATTAATTGCTGTTGGAACAGACCACTCAAAACAACTGCTATGATTTCAAATAACTCAATTATAAGAGCCAAATAAGATAGCATAGAATGCAAATACCACCCATGAAACTGGAGTAGATGGGTATCACAGTGGTATTAATAAAAGGATGGTAAAGGATTATTAATAAAGGGATGGTAAGACGTGAGAAGGCAAAGCAGAAAAAAACACCAAGTGATATTCTGGATGAGAAAAACAAAGCCTTTTAAGGATATAAAAGAATACATAAAATTTCCTTCAGTGTTTACTGCAGCGGCAAACTATGCAAGAACTATTGCAGGATTTACCTTTGCTAAACAAAAATGAACCCTTGAGAGTCTGCGTTCCACTTTGTGCAAGCAAAAGGACAAAATTTTAAAAGAGTACATCTAGAACTCAAATAAAAATACGTCCCAACACACAGCCATAATAATTATATGTCAAACCAGGGGAAAATGAGATTCAACTGGGCTTCCTTCTTTCTGTGTTCTGCCAAGGGACAAAAATATACCATAGGATAAAGGTTCTCTGCCAGCCCCAGACAGTTACAGCATAACATACAATTAACTTTCACAGCTGGTCACAGGCTTTGTCAGAAGCCTGGGGAAAACAAAAAAAATCCTGTGTGTTGAACTTGATTGTGAATGTACTTATTAAACATATCTCATTAAATCCATCTGAGTTACACTTGCTGCTGGCTGGGTTAGCCAGCTGATGGTGTGCTTACAGGACCACATGGGAACAGTACAACATGATCTACCTCGTCAATAAAACCCCTTAACTTCCACGGTCTAAATTGCTTTTGTCATTATACTATACACAGACACAGCAAGATCACTGAAATTGGGCTTTTTTTCCTAACTTTGGCTTCGATCCTGCCCACAACTGCACACATACTCACAATTTACCAATGGGATTTATTCTACTACAATATTTGCACCCCACCTGTTAATGCTCTATGGCCAAAGTTATCATGGTATTACATGCACCTACATGCATGGGTGTCAAAAACTCCATTACTGTGACAGCTGTCCCTTTTTTGACCCAGAGAAACATGGAGGGAGCAGGGGGAACAGGCAGTTCTCACTTACTGCTTAGAAAGACTAGCACAGTTTTTTGATTACCAGACTGTAACCAAATGATTTTAAGTCATCTGACAGAAGACTTTCTCCCTTTGTAGTACTTGTATGAATGCTTTAGAGCTTTGTCACATGTCTCAGAGATTTGTGGACCACTATTTTGTCTGATCTCAAAATAAAAAGGTACTTTTTTGCACCATACTAAAGTGATATTTGGCTACCAGCCCGGAATCAGTCTGGTATCTATGCTTGGAGCATTTGGACTTATCTGAATTCATCCAAACTGGTGGGATTTCCATAGAGAGGGCCAAACTCAAGATTTTAAAGGGATGATCACCTCACATTAATAAGTTTCTGATTACTGCAGATTATAAGCCTAGTCTAGTAGACTTGGTAGCTCTTCAGAATTATGAATTATGCAGTTCTTCTAGACACATGGATCCATTTATTTTAATTAAAATGGACAGTTCTGATCTTTATCAAGTTCTACCATAAGATAAGGTGAGCAGTACTGGATGAGGTGAATCAAACCAAATTTAATAATTTCAATTGTATTCTTTTTGCTATTTCCAAATGATCCTCTGGTTGGTATACTGGCCTTAGTGAAATCAATGGAATGGTATTTTTGCTAGGTGTGTCCAAAGACAGATTGATATTTCATGTACAACAGCCCTATGTGAGACATATGTTTTTATTTGTAATTCACAGCATGATGTTGCTGGTAGCAAGGAACAACAGCCCTCCTGAGACTATTTTAACATATTTACGTTCCTATGGGAAGGCTGTGAAGCTAATGGATAAAGCATGTATTTCACTACAATTCATCTTTAGCTTTTCTCAAGGTTCACCTGTTTTCCTGATACCTATTACTAGGAAATGTTAGATCAGTTCTTAATTGTACTTAATCCTAGTTCTGTTTTAAAGCAGATCTTCATGGAAGTCAAAAGAGTGTTGAAAAAAATAAACACAATCATCTGAAAGTGATCCATGGACTAGCTTTGTTAGGAAAAAGAAGCTATCCCGCTGTGTATACCCATTCATTTAATCATGGGCAGTATAAAATTCCTTTCAAAACTGTCTGACATTACAGAAGTGGTGGCCTGTTTGCTAAAAAAACATCTACCTCTGTTTCTACATCTGTTTGCACTTTCAAAAGAGTTCAGCCTAAAAGCTGGGCACTGGAGACAGTATTAAACCATTTAAATAGCCAGCAAGGAAAAAAAAAAGCTGTTCCAAAATTCACTGTAAATGTTGTGTGTAACACCAACCTCTCTTAAAAATGCACATTTATAGGTCATAAAAAATGAACTCATAATAGACCTCTCTTCTAGAAAGTGAAATGATGTTAAGGAGTGTCCACAGGCATAGGAACTAAAATCATATTTACTCTTAAACACAGAAGGGTCTCTGGAATGTATTGGGCATTGACTGATTTGCACTTTTTCTCACAGCTCCCAGGCATTGTGTGGGAGATAGTATAAGGCAAGGATCACTCCCAACATGCAGTTCACCTATTTTACCAGAGAGTAGAGTACTACAGGAGATATTTGGTTCCAGCTGTCACCACTACCATGGAAGGGGCCCAGAGAATTTTAGTTTAGTACTGTAAGAACATATTCTTAAGGGGCTCTTGTTCAGTGAATGGAGCAAAGATAGCTTTGCTCTTAGACTCTTTGCACATGAGAGAAGTTTTTAGTTTACACTTCAGCATTTTTACGAAGAACCCTAATTTCTCTGCAGTGTGTTTGATTTAAGTAGAGAGAGAGAGAGAATCCTTCCATGGCCTTGGGATTTTATTGAAAGCATCTGCTTACCTACTTTGTTGACATGTTTCATCTCTGTGCAAACCCTTGGTAGAGGAGACAAGTTTTTTGTTATTTTGATTAGTAAGCTGTGTTAGATGCAAAAGCTAAATTGATGCATCATGACTTTAAAACCATCCAAACAAAAAAGCCTGGCAGATTGCAACATGCTGATTCATAGACTGCAAGGCCATATGAACCATAAGGTTCACCACAGTGTTCATGAACTACAGGCTTCAGTCAGGATCCCATTACCCTGCAAAAGCCTCATCTTTAGTCTCTTGAAACTGGATATTCAGTCATGCAGAAAATCAGCTTCCCTTCATGCTCATTTGCAATTTATATAATTTGGGGAAAGCTCATTTCTGCATTTCAACAAATACATTTTATGGTTCAATTTCTAAGTTCCATTGTCAAAATTATGTTCCCACATGTGGAAAGGAATAAACTCAGGCACTTCTAGGATGCCTGGCTGTACCTGAAGTACCCAGCTCACATACAGAGAGCTAGCTGTGCTGTACAGATAGGTAACTGCTTTCTGCCTACAGTGACGTACAGCTCTGAACTTCTAGGTCCTGGACCTGAGCACTGCTCTAATCCCACTCAGCATTTTGCTTGTAATTTTTTCTCCCTAGTGAAAGACACTCAGAAAGGATACGATTCATTGTTTTCAGCGGCTGCTTCCTTCCCCAAAACTGCTTTTAACCCATGTGGCATCTTTTCCGACCTGTACAGCTTTATCTGTCCCAAATTAAGCTTTTCAATGCTTCATTCCTTCTTCTCTCATCAGAATGCTTACCTCTGCCTGGAATAGGAGACTTCAGATAAAAGTTTCCATGTGCTCCCAGATTATATTAATTATTCACCATGATAAATGCTTTCAAAAAGAGAGGGAGAAAAAAACAAATTCTATACAGTTTTCTAAAAAAATTGTATTCTAGAGGCATATATGTTTCCCCAGAACTGTTCTTAGCCAGATTTTTAATTATAAGAGCCTCTGCCTTCCAAAGAGCAGGACAAGCTTTGCAAAGATAAATTAGTCCCTATGGAAGTCTGAGAGAATATGAAAGAGTGCCCCTCTGGGATCACAGCAAAGGTAAAAAGGAGCTTGTAATAGCACCATATCCTAATGCACTCCTTCTGCCAGGCAGGAATATTATAGATCACACTCAGGAAAGGACTCATGTGGCCTGAAACTGAACTTCCTTACATGATATCAGAATGTGTCCCCATTGCCTTCACTTCAGCACTACTTACTTTCAGTGAATTTAAACATAGCCTAAGCAGTGAAAGTATTTTTTTTAAAAAAGCTAACCCCTTTCCCCCAAATCTCCAAACAAACAGCCAAATATTTACCAAGTGGAAAATACATTGCAGACCTTAGCAACAGAGAAATTCTAGAAGCTGTATGGCAGGAATGCTCTTTGACTTCATATTAACCAGAATTTTGTATTAGTTTTGCCTGTTGAATGAAATGCATCAGACAACATGACTGAGAATGCTTGCTTTGAGTCATGCTTACTATGCAAGTCCTCTCTCCTTTCCAGAAGAGCAAGCAGTCAGCTATATCTAGCTAAGTCTTGGAAAAGCTTTTACTTTTTTGAATAATGCATGTCCATAGGTCCTCACAGACAAAAGAATGCCAAAGTGTAATTTAATGATACACAACCTCTAGCAGTGACATAAAGCTACTTCAAGTAATGAAAGACTACTGGTAGTTCCTGTGGTACTGCACAGCTGCAGTATTTGGAGACAGAATTCATGGCTGAGAACAGAAAGGTGAAGCAACTTCATATATTAGCGAGGAGATTTTTTAACGTCAGTGCTGCTCTGACAGAAACATTGCATTTGGAGTCTGGTCTTGAATATTCAGCATGTAGCAAGCTGAAGGGAGTTCAATTTATCCAATGCAGTAAGGAGAAGTGAAAACTCAATTTATCACAGTAGTTTCAGCAACTGATGCTGGAAATTCTGCCAGCTGTGATATTTTAAGTTTCATTGGAAAACTTGAAAATGCCACTGCCTAATCTAAGCACTATCACCACTGCAAGTAATGCCAAACACTTCCTTTGAGTGCTCTCCCATGATGCTGTGAATTGTCTGAGAAGGCACAAAGGATATTTTATGCATCACCACAGATGGATTGTGACATTTTGCCAATTATATGTTCTCTCAGCCACTAGAGCAACCTCAGCAGTGCTTTGACACATCATCCTTTGTCCTCAACTTCCTTCCAAAAACCTCACCAAAGACCTCTGTGGAAGGGAATATGTGAAAGCTGCTAGGATTCTGAAGGCATGCCTGGATCTCATACTTTGAGTGTAGTCACCCTCCAGGAAGCTGCAACCTCTCCTGATCAGTGGAGCCATAGCACTGCTATCAACGCACTATCCTCCACAGCGAGACTGGCAGCCTCCTTCTTTGCCATCTGAGACAGGACACTCAACTTTGGAGCTGGAGGTGGGACAAAAACTCTGAAGTCAGTGAGACCTGCAATAAAGCAAGAGAGGTGATAAAAAGAGATTGTTACTTCTCAGGAATACCTATGGAGCCATAAAAACATACAACTCGGAGTTTGGAGTAGGAGGAGGCATGGAAGTCTATGAAGCTGTATGGGCAGATTTCCTGTGGGATGAGCTGGGTTGGGACTGGTGATCTGGGTTTGTGTCTGCTGTGGGGTGACACATCAGGCACAGCCCCATCACCCTCTAACTGTCTGAGGGAAATGCCTCTCTGAGAGAACCACTCTTCACTCAGTGTGACCAGTCCTTCCAAGGCACTTTTAGGACACCCTGTGAACACACATTACATCTCATAATTAGTGATGAGATATTTGGGAGAAGAAAATGTTATATAATACTGGGACTTCCTTTCAAGGCTGAAATGATTCTTGTGATTCAGTTCTCACTTATTTTGTAGACTTAGCAATGACATTGCAATCCTTGGCCAACTTCAATGCAGGGCAGTGGTGAAAGTAAAATAAAGAGGCAGAGGAAAAAGAAAGAGCACTGTAAGCTGGTGTTATATGACTTAGAACATTAAAAATCACTAGATATACAACTCTTAGTGTTCTTCAGAAAAAAAAATTCTTTGATTAATATTTAAAAGATTCATAGAATAATACATATCATAGTATCAACAACTATCAACAATAAAGCTGACAGCATGGGAGTACTAGGAAATGAAACGGCACTGTAAATGAATGGAGAGAAAACATCCCTAAGAGCATATATACAGTTTGTGCTATCTCTTGTGTCAAGACACTCCCTTTCAGAGATCAAATGAAGAGTTACGGGGTAATTTTAGATAGCTAAAGGAAAAGTAAAGTCTTAGAGTAAAGAGCCATAGAATGCTTTGGCCTTCTATCTAGTGAAACCATTAGAATGAAACCATTTTTTCCNAGATAAGAATCTGAGAGTCTGCAACAAGAAGGTGCACTAGCTTTGGAAGATTCAAAGGCTATGGTTTTTAAATGTTGTCCTGAAGAAATCAAAGCTGAAGTCCATATTCAGGAGAAGGGAAACAGAGACTCATGGCAAAGAGATTTGTTTAGAAATACTTTGCTTTGATGACCTCTGTGTAACATGAGAGATATTCAGCCCCTGAAACATGGCTGAGCTGTTTCCAGCTTCACCTTTTCAAAAGCAATACAGTAATATCAACAGCCTGGTGTTCTGTGTCAAGCTCTTCTGAGAGGCTCTGACACTGATGACTTCATGTGAATTTATCAAATTTTGGAGTCTGCTCCAAGCTGGTCTGGAAGACAGAGCACACAGGAAAAGAGGAAATTCAAGCAGATAATATTCATCTGATCATTTCCCTTAGGATATTTGTGGCTCAGCTTTTCATGGGAAAGTTTTCTTTTCAAATTAAACTATATTATCTATACTTCATACCACAAAACCAGGACTGTTTCCCAAGTGTCTCAAAGGCTTAGGGGCCAATGTGTTTTACATGTTTGCCATCCTATCCATTGCCCAACAAGGAATTAAAGTACTGTCTTTCAGCCACATACAGACTCATTATGGCAGGAATGAGAATTTAATGTAAAGCTCTTAAATACTGGATTTACTTTCAGCCATAGTAAGTAATTCTGAAAAACTGTAGTCAAGATTTCTCATATTTATTGTGGTATGGAGCTCTTTTGGTTGACACTGAAATGTGCATTTAGTGGAGGTTAAACATTGGGCAGCATTGCATACACTCTTAAGTTGTACTTAGATCACACACCGAGCTTTTAGTCCACCAGACTGTCATTTAATTCCTGCAGTGTGGAAGCAAAATGCTCTTCCTGACCATCAACACTTCAGGCCACCTATGGCATTTTAATTTAGTGTGACTGTCCTACTTCTCTGTGCAGCATCCACTCACCTTTCTATTCTTTAGTCCCTTGCCCTATTCACCCCAGTAGGAACAGATTCTTTTAGAATGTTACATTTTTGAATATGTTTTCAAAACAGTAGTAATGTATGCTGTGCACACCTCATCTTTGTTCAGAATATTCTATTATCATTATTTCAAAAATCAGCTCTGCACATCCTACACCTCAATGCTTTAAGGTTCACGACTAAGTCACAAAAGTTATAGGCAAAAAACTTGCAGGGAAGGGATTGGTTTTGTTTACTTCTTTCAAGGAGTGCAAAACAGAATTCTTAAATTTTAAGTTTGTTTTACTTGAGAATATAATTATATTTTAAAATAATCTGAATTATGGATTTATTCATTATATTTACAAAGTGCATACTTTTTTTGTGTTCAAGAATAATAAGTGAGTTTTTCTTGTATCTTGAGAATAAAATATGTATGGTTTCAAGTCCTTTCACGTTGTCAGAACAGTGTTTGGGTGTCAGTGTAAAGAAGAATCAGGTCCTACAGGAATCTCTTTTTGAGAATTCCTGCTTGATTTTTCTTATGAAGTTTCAACAGAAGAATACAGAAATTTATCACTACCTGAAAGATATTCATTTCCTAATAAATATTAGGATAGGGAGAGAGTAAAAATCCTTTCTTACCCATTTCCTCCAAGTACAAAATCTGAGAATTTGATTTAAGCATTAAATATATTCATATAATGGTATGAGAACTGAAATCACTGTAGATGATATGTCAGTGTTCACCATTTCAAATGTCATACCAGTTATACAATGCAATTTTTTTTTTACATAGTATCCATCAGGAAATGCATACTAATGTTAAAATCATTAATATTTTTAATAGAGCCTGAAATCATAAAATTTACCAGTCACTAATCAGCATGAAATCTATTCACTATGCATCTGTTTACATCAGTTGAAGCTAGATATTTTTTTCTTCCTGTCAGCCAATAAACATGAGAATTTAAAAATTCTCAGCAAGAAAGCAAGAGGAGAGAAAGGGTGCTTTCTGGCATCATTTTTTATTGCTAGGGAAACCATTTCCTTTCGCAGCTGGCTACAATATCTATTATATTTCTGGTGTTTATTACATTTGCTCCAATACAGTTCATTTCATTGTGTGGCGGCAGAAAGACTTTAAAGTCTCATCACTGGTAATGGATACTTTCGAAAGCACTGCCTGGTAACTGATTCTGTTTCTCCAAATTTCATTACACAACCAGCATACATATATATTTTTTTTCTGATAGCTGATATTGTTCATAGGTTGATGTTTTTGACACATCTGTTTACATACTTTTCACTGTCTGAGAACCAAATTATATACCAAATTTTTATATAATATATGCAGTGCAGTGAGGAACCAGTCCTTTTTCCTTATTGTTGCTTTCAAGCAGTAATAACATACACATCTGTGTACGTAACAAGCCAAGTAGGGCACTGCAGCGGGGGAAGGTAGCAGGTTATATGAGCTGGAACAATGTAACTGAATGTCTTTGCACTGCATGGTCAAGACTAAAACGTTAAACAAAAGAGGGCACGGAAGAAAATACAGAAACCAAAGCCCTGAGTGCCTGTATTACTTAATTGCTAGCCTGTTCTGTTTGGGCCTGTTTCAACAGGGTCTCTCCTTGAAAAGCCTACTCTAGAGTAGCAGAATGCTAAATACTGTGGTTACAAGCAAGCCAGTGCCACTTGGCCTCTTTCATGCACCCATTTACATGCAACTGGCAGTACATCTACATCACAAAAAGGAGAGTCTTGCAGAGGTACTCAGAGTCATGGGAACCCAGATGCCTGAGTGGGTCAATGCAGCACTGCTGCCCAGCATCGAATGGATTGTCCCAGCAGGTGGGCAGATGCAGCCCAGATGTGTAGGGCTCAGCACCTCACTGTGCACAGTGAGAGAAATTCTGGTTCTAAGGTGACTACAAGTAAGTCACCGCCTGATACCTCGTAACCCACAGTGATCATTGTTGAAGCATGGTAATTTGCCAGAGAAAAAGATCATCTTCCATTGGTTAATTAGTATGGAAATCATGAAGAACCTTTTGCAAAAGCTAGACTTCCTAACAATATCTACTTGACGTTTTGATTCATTTCTACTGCTGATCTTTCTATTCAGTATCTTGAATGTTGCTTAGAAAATCCCATGATATCATTTCCTTTAATCAAGACTTTTCTTTTTTAGCCTGGAAAAAAAAGGAAGGGATAAGCCTGATACTTTTTTCCCTCTCAAAGATTTGACACTTGCACTCTTTGTTAGTCCTACCTTCAATAACTGCATTGATATTTTTGGACATGGCAGGCAACACGATTGTGGCTAGCAAGTAGTGATTTAATCATATTGGCTTCCACAAGTGTTTTCTGTCTCCTAATGTTTGCCTACAGAGCTAATGATAACATTTTCTTCAGTCAGCTCAGCTAAGTCTGCTCTGTTGCACACAGCCCTGTTCAGTATGTAACCACACGACATATTCTTGGAACTGAGTAGAATAGGCTGTTGTATGGGCTTTAAAGGCTCTGCAGCCTTTGATGAATCTCAACATAAAAATCCCTGAGAAGAGGCAAAAAAGTCATCCATTCTCTTCATTCTAGTTTTGTAACATAATAAAATTCACCAAACACAGCCTTAAGTTTATAATACAAAATATTGCTAAAATGTCAAGGTTCAGTCCTACCTGGACTCTAACCTCAGTCTGGCAAGATAAATTTGAATTGTAGAATAAATAATCATAATATTTGAAAAATAAGTCCAAGTGATCATATCCAAAAGGTCACTTACAGCAGCAGGGTTCATTTGGTGCTTCATGGGACAAATCCCTCTGACTTACCACATTTCACAAAGGGAACACTGACAGTACTGCCTGATGAAGTACTTAGAGCTGAAATATTAATGCACTGTGTGCACCTAGGGAAAAGTGAGACTGCAGGCATTTCTTCTCCACACATATTTGCATGACCCAACACTTAACAGTCATATCAACACAAAACACCATGCAGGGCCTCAAACCCTACCTCAACCCAGCCACAAGAGATGACATGGCTGGACCACCTGAAAAATTTCACTGTACTGTTCTCAAAGCTATACTATTTACAATGTAGCTAGGATATTTCCAACTTCTGCAGAAGTATCACATAGCTCCAGTGGTTGGGTTTTCAAAAGCAGCCAGGAAATCAGAACTGCTGCTGAGTGTATGCAAGACATGAGATCCAAAATCCCTTAATGCTTGGAAAATGCTAGTCACTGTACTTTAATCAGATATATTTATTTCTCAAATGTAGCACAGGCAACAGCATGGCCAGACCTCCAGATCTGGCAATTTTTTAAAATTTTCCCTCTATTGTATATTTGCTTCAGCTCCACTAGCTCCTACTGCCTTGGGGTTGCAGTCTAGCACCTTGTTATTTAAGTGAGGAGATAAAAAATGTTCCTGTATTTCATTTCTGTGCATGGATATTTTCTCAAAGGAAGAGCTCCACATCCCTACATAATATCCTGAGCCTTTCCCTTTTAGAAAAACCTCCCCCATGTAAAAGAAACATAACAATTTGCTCCCTTCCCAAGGACCTTGCCAGAAGTCTCACCTTTCGAGCACAGCTGGCTGTAATGGCTTCAAGTGGCCCATTTTGACTGCAGTGATGTGTGGATGCTGAGCACTTTTAGATTTGTGGATGCCCAGTACTTTTAGAGAACTCTAAACATTGCTGGTGGAGCTGTTATAAAAAGAGGACATGGGGCTGTAAAATTGGTGATTTTTTTCCAACAGGAAAGCAAATAAGTATATCAACATCTGGCTAGTACCAGCACCAGATGAAGGTGAGAGAGAAAATATTAATGAGAGCACCACATCAGTGCAGTCAGGAGAGTTTGATGAAGTGACTGCTTCTTGCCCATGATTTCCTGAAGGTGTAGTTGCTCGGGACTTATAAAATTCTCTTGTTAAATTTAAAGGGCCTTAGGTCAATCCCATTGCAGTGCAGAGTGCATTTCCTGTATTGCTGGCAAATAAATCATGTTGCTTTTTGACATTTTCCGTGCTCGATAAGCAGTTGTTGCATCTTACACTGTGTGTGAGGTTTGTCAGATTGGTGCAGTCTGAATCAAAGAGCAATTTTAGCTCAAATGCCAGGTTTCTGCAAAAGCCTTCCTTCAAGGGAGACTCATTCCCTTTACATCCTCCACCACTCTGAGGGGGTCTGTTTATGTACTGAAATATTTGTAGACTACAGAAAGGTCCTGTTACTTGGATTTAAACATTTTATTTTAATACTTAATGTGTATTTATATAGATCCAGGGTCTCTTATCTTTCAACCACTTGGATTGGTCTTTTGAAGTCTGGTGGGAACCATATTTGTCACTCCCTCAGAACAAAGAGAAGCAGCATACACAGATACACAGCAGTTTTTCAGCCTTGTTTTGTGATCTTCAGCCCACTTATGTTGTCTAGACAAAAGCATAAAGTCCAATAAAACGAACATTGCACAAAACCCACACTGAGCTTCCATGATTTCTTCCTTGCTCATGTAATTTGCCTAGGATTAATTCTTTTAATTAGAGTATAACCTTCTAAGTGACACATATTTTGCATAATCTTATTTCTTTCTCAGATACTTTTTCTTCTGCAGCAATATATTTCTTATCCAGTGAATTTTGTAATTCCCTACCACCTGTTCAAAAGAAATTTTAAACTGAGAAAGCAAAACCAGCTAGGTGTATATTAAATATGTTTGATATCGAATCAACTGCAAAAGTATCTGAGCTGTCCCTAAAGGGTTCCCTCAATTTTCCCATTAAGTGGTCACCTACATTCCTTTATTGTTCTGTGATTTTTACCAAAGGTTATCATCCTGGGGTCTACATTATTTTTAATTACATTTGAGTTTTTCCTCTTTTCATGTGCTACATTTATCCAGACATAACTTTTTCTTACTTGTTGTTGAATCTAAAGCGAATGAAGTAGGACATTTAGCTTTACTGTTAATAAAGAGAACTTGGATTATAGATTCTCTAGATGCTCTGCCCAAAGTTTCACTGGGTAAAACATGCTGTGAAACTGCCTTTTGGAGCTTGGTAATATCTTCTCATCCTCAAATTTATTACAGCTGTATATTTTCATCAGCAAAGCAAATTAAGAATAGGTTATGCTGGTTTAAACAGAAATATTAATGTGTTGTATAAATTAATTCACTGCATTCCACAGTGCTAAATGCAAATAATTTAATCAGTCACTTCCTGTCTAATTAAAAAATAAATTAGAATCTTCTCAAAACTGTGCTATATGTCACTTTTAAATAGATTCTTATATATTATATTGCACCGAGGCATAATTCAGCTTTCATTTTACGTCATTTTGTGTCTGTGACCAATGGCCTAGAAAATTCTACTTTCTTTCAGCAGAAATATCTGCCTACAAATCCTATCATAGTACAACCTTCAAGAGGCATACCAAGGGCAAGAAAATTGTCAATGTACTCAGCTTCATAACCCCTTTCAGAAACTTATTTGACATCAAAAATATGCTATTTGCAGAAATGAGCATGACTTCAACTGCTCTCAGACCAAATCCTTGAGTTTTGAGCCACTCTTAGTGACATATTAGCCTGTTTTAAGTCACAAGAATATTTTCCCCCTCCCCATCTCCCATTCACCACACTTACTGTCACTATATATTTTTTTTAACCTTTTTTTTAATCTTTTGAACTTTTACCTATTTTTGCACATCTCTAGAACTTGCAAAAACAGATAAATGTTCAGGGACATATCTGGACCTCTCACACTCAGCAACACCAGCTAAGGACTCAGTTAATACGTAACAGCCTTGACTACCCATGCATCTGAGGACCCAAGTAGTGAAAAAGGGTTGTTGTGCCTTACTGTGAAGAAAAAAAATACAATGAAAACCATTCAATCTTTCTGAAATGACATTTTTTCACCATTTCACTCTTGCTAGACCACTCCTACAGAATCATGGAGTTATGCAATATTAAGGGTTGGAAAGGACCGTAAGAATTACCCAGTTCCAATCCCTTGCTGCCGTGCCCTATGACTCTTGGAATTAACCCCAAAGCAAATGTAGTAATGTCATTCTTGTTCCAACTGCAGAATCACCACACAGCTGCACAAGACACTACAGTGATAAGGCCAGAGCATGAGCATCACCTGCATACCCATACCACAGCTTGTGTGTATGTTGTACTAGTGAACTAATGCTGAGATTTTCCAAAGAAAAACTAGTCAGTGACAGCATAATGGAGGATGGGAGGCTACCCATAGCCCTAGAGATAGTCACTAACTCACAAAGTATCAGCTCTGCATTATATAGGATCTATGTTACATATCATAAAAGAATGGTCCAATATCCAACAGTGCTTTGGTGTTTGTTCTGTCAAAGTCAATGCAATGTAGAACAGACAAAAATACTCATCAACTTTGTCTCATCTTTACAAGAAAAGAAGTCGCCTACTCTCAAATAATACTGCAGGTTTCAGGATATCACTCAATATGACAAAATAAAACTCTATCCTGGGGAAAATCAATAGGCTTTCTGTAAATGATTTTAAAATAAATATCTCTTTGGTGGACCTGAGAAGTTTGTTTACTGGGAAATTGAAACACCATGTAAGACACTCCAGAATACTAAAGCATAATGAAACAGAAAGTCACTCCTAAATATAGTCTTTCTTTATATTTTGGGGATGATGTATTTTATGAAAGCTCTCACTTCTGGATTCTGGTAAAGAATATGGTCCTTTGTGTCATTTTAACATCTTGCACGAATCTCAGTAGACAGACTCTATAATCCAACAATCACAATCAATGCCTTGTTAAGCCTTTGAACAGAAAAAGGGTTCTTTGACAGGATGATTTGGTGTTATACATGCTAATGTGAGCCATAGCATCTGCAGAATAGCTCATGAATACCCCCAGTACTGCTCAGCACTCTAGTCAGAGATGTGTTTTACTTAGCTATAGTGCCAAGATGCCGTTTCATTAACCTTATTTCAGTTTCTTTTCTATAAGGCAAAATTCTGTTGTAGCTTAGACTCACCAGGATACGTCATGGATACCAAGTAGAGTAAATAGTATTAACATAATATGCACAGTCTGTGCTTCCAATTTCCCTTCTTCACACAGGAAGATGTGTAATGACTAAAGTCTGACAGTTTAATTTATTCAGCCCTATGAGACTGGTTTGCTAAAAAACCTTTCAATTTCAGATTAATTTTCCTTTTCTTAAACCATGAAGAAGGAAGTAATTTACTTCTATCCTGCCTTAATTTTTGACTGACCTATAATGCATATGGTTAATAGTAGAGCTCAGATTTTTCAAATGTCAACAGGAACTCTGTAGTCTATATTTAAAATTCTGACCACTTAATATTGACCTCATGCCATAGTCTCTCAAAGTCAAAGAACAAATGAGTTAAATGTATATTCAGAAACAGAACAAAGTTAGAAACACTATATTAAAAGTGAGTTTCCAGGATGCAAAGAGGTAGTTTGTTATAACAGGAAAGAAGCTGTTTCATCCCCAATTTCAACAAAGTTAAACAAAAGAGAACCTGTACTGTGTCAGAAGTTGATGGAAATAAAGACATTGTAAAAAACTGGCAAATATGAGTGCAT
The DNA here is from genome assembly GCA_013397245.1 of Thryothorus ludovicianus. NCBI lineage: Eukaryota > Metazoa > Chordata > Aves > Passeriformes > Certhiidae > Thryothorus > Thryothorus ludovicianus. The sequence goes on along the minus strand of VZTB01014636.1, from coordinate 365,756 downwards.
GCTTCTGGAACTAAACTTCTTCAGAGATACCTTTCCTAAAACCCCAATTCAAGTCTCCTTCACAGGCTTGCACTGTAATCCTAAGCAAATCACTCATTAACAGATTCTTTAAAGTATTTAAATGCTAAATCTTGTTAAACATTTTTTTCTGTGTCTATAGTCACTTGGGTAACTTGGAAAAAATCAGCTTCTCTGTTATAAAATTCTATTACAGAGAGGATAGACATGCTGACTTTGCTCAGAGGTGTTGTGGAAGTACATATAATACACATTCAACTGATAACTTTGGTAAATTAAGATACAAAGAATGCTTCCTTGTAAATCTCAATTTCTAACGTTCACAGAATTCAGATTTTGAATTTTGCTTTCTATAGTGTTCAGTTGTTGATTTCTGGCAAACTTCACCTTCAATTGTACCAGAAGGTACAATAATTGACTATGTCAGGACAGTTAACCTGCACAGATCACTTTACAGCCTGAAGGCTCTCCAACTTCTTCCACATGTGAAAAAGTTTTGGACTCCACTATCAGTATAATTATTCTGATGACTGAACCGCTCCCGTTACATTTTGTTTCTTTCAACACTTTCATTTTTAACCCTTTCCCAGATATCATAACCTAAATAAAAACACCCAACTTTCTAACTTGAACTTTTTGTAAGGTTACAATATTCACTCAAAGGTGGGTAATCTAAGTCATGTTTATTTTTGCCACTCACTAAGAACACACATGAACAGCTATCTCCATGTGGCTGACAAGTAGCAACTCATCAAATCACAGATCACAATCCTGAATCCTGTAATCCATAATTCACCTTAAACCAGTGCTTTCCATACAATCAAACCTCCAGATTCCAATACAAATTCCACACAGTGGCCTCCTTGGTTTAGCACTGAAAGCAGCTTCTGATGAGTTAAATGATCCAGAAGTTCAACTGTGCAATCCAATACTCCACTCACATTCAGAAGCAGAGGAGTTTTGAAGTCAGAGCATATTTAGGCAAGCAATTTGAGCTAAATGTCATTACCAATAAGAGAAATACAGAAAAGTCACTCAATGGATGAAAATGTGCTTATTTTGAATTACTGAATGCAACAATATTCTGTTTAGCAATTCACTATATTTTTTCCCTTTTCTTTCACAATAAAAATCGGTTCATTTATTTCCTAATACAAATGCAGCATCTAATTGCCTCACAGATGTGCCATGCCATGTCATTGCAAAAGAAATCCCTCTGTTGATCAAAGATCTTTATCTTGTTATGTTTCTCTCCTGGAAGAGGCACGCTGCTAGAGCTCACCCACAGCATTTGTTCTGGCTCTGCTAGACTAATGTCAGCACATCTGAAAGTGCTACACCTTGCAAGTTAGTATCCTTGACTCCAGGGCCAACGCCAGCTACTTGGTGAAGCCAGCAATACTGAATGTAATTGCACACTCACAAGGGTTAAACAACATAAGAGCAACTCTTAACAAATCAACCGCTCCTAACAGTGAACAAATTAGAAAAGTTTTGAAAGCAAATTGAATAAAAATCCAGTTGACTAAGAAACTGATAGCACGTAATAATAATTGCAAACAAGAACTGAAATGCCCTACAGCCTGCTTGTGCAGACACTCATGAGATTTGGACCATGTAAAATATTCCATGTGGAAGACTCTTTCCAGAGAGTTTGGCTCCATCATAACTGTGTGGCCTTGAAATATCCATCTTGGGAAGGTCTCGCCTTTAATAGTGTATCATCATGTAGAATTACACAGTAAAACGGAAAATGAGGAGTGTTCAAGACCCTTTTGTTTTAAAGTTTTTTCACTCAAATACAAAAACAAGTCAGAGAGAGAAATCAAGGTTTACATAAACACACTAGAGGAAACTCCCAACAACCTGTTTTTTGAAGACAGACGGACCCATGAACAGATTGTAGTTCCTAAATAGAAAATCATAACAGAAGTATGAATTAACTCTTCAGAAATTATTTTAATAATGTAAATCCTGTTAATATTGCTTTTCAGTGCTGTAGCAACCAGCAGCTTTTCTCTAAGTCATGGTAAATGGGAGGATATCCAGCATCACTAGGCTGCACACAAACCTCCCTCACTGTCCACCCTGGGACCATTTTTACCTTCACTAGCTCTATCACAATTTGTTAATATGATTCCACATCAGACAGTTTGAAATGTAGTGCCACAGCAAGGCACATAACAAGAGAGTGCCTTGACTCAGGTGAGGGACTTTACTAGGTGAAGAACTTGGAGAACCTCAAGAGTACTTTCTTAGTTCTCTTCAGGGAAAACCAAAGCAGCAGTACTACAGAACTACCTAACTCTCCCCTCTTATAAATACAGTTGAGCAGAAATTTCTCACTCATGGGATTTTTTGACTGCACCGTGCCAGGTTGTCAGAGCCGACATGTTAGTGAGGAAAGGGCTTTGGTTTCAACAAATATTTATCCCAAAAAATATTTTGAGGAAAACCTGGAAATATTCAATCTTTCAAAATATCTATTAGCATATTAATTGAGATACTCCAAGCCTACTAAGCTACTTATTTGGAAATTCAAGCTACTTCAAGCTATCTAAACTGAATAACGAAGAAATAATTTTTTTTGAAAAGTGATCTATATAATTTTGTTCATGAATATATTTCAAGATTTTAATTTTCCATCCCAATTTGAGCAAGGGCCAAATCTGATCCTAAAAAAGGAAATAAATGGAAGAAAAACATTTTACTTCCAAAAATAAGTTGCAGTTGATTCACAGCTACTCTAGTTTACAGAGCCCTGCAAGCATCAATCTACCAATTTATGCCATAACAACTGACCTTTCCTGAACTCCTCTGCTTTTGCTTTGTACAGAGCACTTCAAAGACTAAGCAGAGATATCTCTTTTTCCAGGATTCTTTCTTTATAGACATTTTTCAGCTGATGTCTTTTTCCAAAGTTCACGTGCAGTGAAATGGCACAGGTGGTGTTCATCATCTCTCAGCTTGCAAGGTGTGGCAGGTTCTAGGACACCACCATAGGCTGCCCCAGCTAATGCAGATTAATGGGAGGGTGATTTGTAGATTCAGATTTCTATCATTTGTCTCTAAGAGCCCAGAAGATACTGCTGTTGCTGTGAAGTAACAGCCAACAGCTGTCTCTTGTTATTCACCTCCTTTAATTCTTCTTTCCCTCCTCATTGCTTCCACTTCTCTTTCAGCAATGAGGGAAGATTAAAGAACTGCCAAAGATGAGAAATGCAAAATTCAGAAATGAAAGGAAAGGCTGCATGGACAGGATGCCTGTAGATGACTTTCTAGAGCTTGCATTGATTTAAAGGTCAGAAGCTTAAGTGAGCGGGGATGAAGTATTGCCCATATTCCCAAGCACATTCCTAATCTCACTCTCAAAAAAAACCAAAAACAAACCAAAAACAAAACCCCAAAACCAGAAGAAGAATCAGGTCAAACTGTGTTCTAAGACATAACAAAGCATATGAGAAACAAAGGCCAAAAGGAATAAGCATCCCTTAGGGTCAAGAACACAGCTGAATGTGGGGAATTTTTACTAGATGTCTCTTTCTGAGCATTACTCTGCAACTAGGATCCTTATTTAACTAGAAAAACAAAAACAAAACCAAAAAAGACAGAATTGTACTGGTTTCCAAAAGAACCGGGGACTTAACCAAATATTGTAACACTCAGTGCAAATAATGGCAAAGTAAGCATGAGAAGTGTGTGTAATTCTACTTACAAGAAACAGAAATTTAACCAATTTATGCACTGCAATTACCACTAGCAAATTAAAGAACAAATTAGTATTTCCTGGGATTAAATTCCTTATTATATGTTATCTGAACTTTAACTGATGTTTCCTAAAATTTTACCTTAATGTATGGTAAACATCTGCTCTGACAGACAGGAGGAAAAAAAATAATCAAGGACAACTGATGCTCTCCTTAACAGCATAACCATGAGATGCTTGTACTAAGAGGACTTTGTGGGAAATATGTTTTCCTTTGAATAAGTAACAGGGTAAATGATCCAATTTCAGATAAGAAGTGGAAGTGGTAGACACGTTATTCTATGCAGAGACTATTTCTCTGCAAATTCTTTTTCAAGTGCCTGCCATACAATGCAACATTTCAGACGTGTCTCTTTATGTTTGCAGTAATATAAAGGTATTTATGAGGGTGAGAACTATATTGAAGGTAAAGAAACCATCTCGACTTAATCTATCGCATTTATCAAAACTTCTGAGAATTTCCATGACTGCCATGTAACATGTTTTTAACCTGTTTGCCTGAACCAGTGCAGGAACAGAATGTTGTATATTGTCTTTTTTGTTCTCTGTCTATATAGAACTTAGACCTGTGTGGCATTGGTACACTGCTACAGCTCTTAGTCTTCACAGCAATAAGATGTCAATATTTAAAATTAGAAAGTGACGTGGTAATAGCATCAGCTGGAAGGAATAGTTTTGAAATGCTGGCTTTAGAGCTGATCCCGCGGATCCTGTTGTATCAGCACCACCTGCTGGTACCTCATAGCTTTTCCATTGAGATGCTGGAAGGAAGTTTTCCCTTAACTTTTCCCATAAGCTCTAAAAATATTTGGGGAGGCATTAGAAAGAAAGATTATTTCATAAACTCTTTGAAGACCCCACCGAACAATTTATAATGATGTTATTTCATCAAGGACAACAGAAAAAGAAATTTTTTCAAATCTCTTAAATCCTGTTTTAGGCAAACTTTGCTCTGAAACCAATAGAAAGGATCCAGGGAGTTGACTCCTGGTTTGCATAATTTTTTCACATGTTATCTAGCTCATCATGTTTTCGCAAATGAAACAAAATTGGATTCATCAGCACAGTGAATTATTCTGAACAGATTGGTACACACACTATGATTCACCTGTTGTGACATTTCTAAGGGAGGACTCATCTCACCTAGCACAGTCATATCCAGAAGCATGTTTCCAATCCAGCTGAGTGCATCTTATATTTTTAGCTGACAAAATATATCGCTTTTTTTTTGCTATTTTCAACTCTAATTCTACTTCCTTTTTGCTAAATAGCCAAATCTACCAAATAGATGCCCAAATGCAGTGGAGGTATTTATTCATGCATTGGAAAAGGGAAACATAAGGATAATGAAGTCTGTTCATTCTTCTGGGAGGCAGCCAGCCATACATTCAGCTCTGGACAAGATTCAGCAGATGATGTCCAAGTGAGGGGTCAAAATAGGTATCTAGGACACATGGCAGGGGAGATGGGTCATCGCAGTGCAAAGATCCTGGGGACACAAAAACACTCATGGCACTTACAGAAGAGGCTGGAGGTTCTAAAATGGCCTTGGGGAGGACACAAAGGAAGAAGATGATATTTTGACTTGGAACTGGAGAGGGATATAATGGGAGGAGATATATAGGGAGAAATAGAAATAAGGAATGCAGGATACAGATTTGAAGGTATTTGGCTTCCTTAGCTCTGTTGAACTGTTTAATATGTCTATTTTTCCAGCTTCCCCCACAACAGAAGCAGTGGAAGGTCTTTTGCAGACCCACCACCTGTAGGCTTGTTCTCACATTGGTGTAAATACGTCCCCACTGCTTTTTCTCAACAAGAGAAAAAGTCTGCAGTCTCATAAATCTTATTTGCAGCAGTTGCTGCACTACAGACCAATTGTCAAACCTCTGAAACCTTCATCTTTGCCTGTACTATGTCTCTGCACCCATTAGTTCCCCTGAGGGAGGCAAGGGCATGGCTACTGGAGCATCAAAATGAAATAAACATACATTAGCACTGGCAGAATGAATTCAAATATCCTGATTTCCAGAGTATCTGCAGGAAAAGCAGAAAGGTTTGATCTCAAAACAGCCTTAAAAATACAATAAAATATCTACTTTATTTTTTATTTCACATGTATTGTATGCAGGAGGTTTGTCTGATATCCTTAAAGCCCTCTGTTGCCTCCTGTGTGTTCTTGAACCCTTTGCTCACATAGTGTGAATTGCAAGGTTAAGGTTGTCAGGGATCCTAATCACTTCTACTTCCTTTTCACAGGTATTGAAGTGACCAGCCTTATTTGTCCACTGTAACAGGAAGCAATTAAATTCTGCTCTTGTATGCTACAACTGAAGCCATAATTTTGGAGTAGTTATTTTGTTTTGTTTTGATGTGGAGGGTTTTGTTTGCTTGGGGTTTTTTTTCTGGTTTCTCTCCTCTCTTAATCTTTCATTATATTCTGCTGTTTAGGCTTTAACAGAAAGCTTTGCCATGTGCAATTCTCGTCAAGTAAAAGCCAAATACCTGTCATTTATAGATCCCATAACTGCATGACACATTATTAAATCTTTTCATCATCCTAGATAAATATAACCAGCAAAAACCAGAATGCTGTCTGTGATGAAACATTTGGAAACAACCAAAGTGAGTAGGAAAAGGAAGACAATGTTGCTCTTTTGCAGTTATTGTAGTACTAAGCTTATAACAAAATCCAATACAAATTGCAGAGTTAGGCCAAAGTAATTCTAGGTTGAAATGATGATGAAATAGCAGAACATAAGACCTCAAGAGCTACAAAAGGCCTATTTTAACATATTGTGTTTAAGAACTATAGTGCTTTAGAAATTAGAAATACACGTAGATATTTAACATACTATGTTCTATTTATTTTGGTGTTTGGTGGTGATTTTATTTTTTTAATACAAATGTGAATCTCTCAGCCCCTAAGAAATTTCCTTTAATTTATCATGCAATGTTATCATCTGCAAAACAGCTGGTACATTGTGACCATAGGCCATGACAGCCCATTGTGTTTACCCCAAGCCTTTTCTTGTTCCTAAATTATTTTCTGTAGGAAATTTCCCTCTAACACAGTTTACTTCACAACCACAAAGCACAGATGCCCTCCTCCTTATTGCATTCCTCCCTTCCCAGCACAAGCTTCATGGGACTGAAGCTCATGGAGAAGCAATAGCATCAGGCAATTCCCTGCTGCCTACTAGTCACAAAATCAGTTTTGAAGGACTATGTATTTTTTGCAAAAAAACAAGCAAATTAATTTAAATACAAATGCTATGTCAGTGCTTACTCATTTGCTTCTTGGGTAGGAGAGATACAAGTTCTTTAATCAAGAAAATATTGTAGTTCAATGGGGCTTTGGAAGTGCATTTAAAAGTTTTTATCTTACTTATCTGCATTCTCCAAACTCTAGAATGGAAAATTTTGTCACTTTATATATGTACTTTTTATTTATTATTTTAACTTGTGTTTTTATGTTTGTTTCTGGACAGCACCAACACTGTAGAGAAATTTTGGGAAAGAAAGACCTGACTGCCAAAAAGAATATTGTAAACGCTGCTAGTTTTAGTCTCTGGGAGGAAAATATCTAGGATAGTTGAAACATATTTTAGACATAAATAAAAATACAGTACCAAATTTAATTAAAGAACTAGAGCTGCCAGGTAGTAATTAACTGTTTTAAATCTATAGCTGTGTGAGAAAACACTGGTAACAAGAATAATATTATGCAAATCAAAATGGATACTTGGGTTGCACAAATTTAAATTTCCAGATATCTGTGACAATATAAATTTCACTGAGAAAATAATTATGTGCTGATCTATATTCAGGTGAACTCTTGAAATATTGTTGACAGCCTTATGCAGAGGAGGCAATCACCGAGAAAGACAGACAGGAATAATGCCAATGTTTAGGGAAGATATGCCTGTCAAAATATGGAACACTGAATTATAAAAAATCTGATTTTATAATAAAGTTATTTGGCTTTTAAAGTGATTACAGTTTAGACATCCACTCTGATAATTCAGCCTGCATCACCACAGGACATTTTGACTTAGACAGCAGCTGTACACCATGTATCAACCCAAGGAAGGCTGAATGAAATAACGTGACTAAAGCTTTGTGCGTGGCATAGTCCTCATACGAATGCTTCAAGTACAGGAGCCAGCTGAGGGAAGATCCTATTTCTATTCCTTTTTTTCCTAAATCAAGCAAAGAGTTCTTTGCAAGCATACATTATCAGCATCCAAAGTTCTGAATGTGGGAGCTGCATGAAATGTATTATATATGCAATGTTATATAAATATGTATACATAGAATGTAGCTCTTCAGCACCATTCTTCTTTGTCAAGCACACAATATAGTTCTGTAGAAAAACCCCAATCATTCCTATTTACACACTCCATAAGAACAATATTGTTACCAGTGCAGAGACCAGTGTCACCAGTGCCACCCACCATTGACCCTTGAGATGGATCTGGGTACAGGATCATATGTTTTGTCCTGTGCTGTTTGAAGGCTGGGACAGACTCTTCTGTCTGCATTCTCACTGAGAGTGTGGCTGACTATGAAGGCATGAAGTGCACAGTTTATAGTCCAGCTTAAATGGTTCTATGAGATCCCAGCACCATTTGCCACCATGACAAGTGTTTTTGGACTGTAATCCAGTGTCAACAGGGTCTAGTGAGATTGATTAGAAAGCAGCAGGTGTTTGAGCTGAACAGCCCTAGAGAAAACTGAGCATGGTTAGCTGGCTATTCCAGCTAAAGCTTCACACTACTGCATTTAGCTTTCTGGTCACAGTCAAGAGTTCTTCATCCTGTCTAGGCTGGAGTTAATTTTCCATAAATGCTGTGTTTTGGATTTGTGACCACAAACCAGTGGTGGTAACACAATGGTGCTTTGACTACTGTTGAGCAGGGCTTACACAGCATCAAGGACTTTCCTGCTTCTCACCCTGCCCCACCAGTGAGCAGGCTGGAGGTACATGAGGAGTTTGGATGACACACAGACAGAACAGATGAGCCCCAACAACGGCAGGGACACCCCATAAAATATGGCACCATGCTAAGTTTTGAGGAAAAGGAGCTGTTTTAAGGAAAAGAGAAGACAATCCCAAGATGAAAAGTCTGTCTAGACAAGAGTCACCAGGAGTGGAGTCAGGAGAAATAAGCAGTAACTGGGGGAAAGAGAAGGATCCAGACTGGGGCAATGAAACTAGTGAAGGATCTGGAGCACAAGTCCTGTGAGGAGCAGCTGCGGGAGCTGGGGGTGTTTAGACTGAAGAAAAGAGCTCTCGAGGATGACCCTGGGACCGTCCACAACTCCCTGCAAGGAGGCTGTAGTCAGGTGAGAGCAACAGGATGAGACAACATAGTCTTAAGCTGAGGTAGGGGAGGTTTAAGTTGGACATTAGGAAGAATTTCTTCACAGCCAGGGGGATAAGACACTGGAATGGGCTTCCCAGGGAGGTGGTGGAGTCACCTTTAAGGAAGTGACTTCCTTGGGTCACCCTTAAGGAAGGGCTGGATGTGACAGTGCCACAGTCTAGTTGACATGGTGGTCGCAGGTTGGACTCGATGATTTCAGAGGTCTGTTCCAGCCTGTTTGATCCTGTGATAGGTAATTCCGGCAGTGGGCCACCGCAACCAACAACTCTTTGACCACCTTTGACTCAAAATGGACCCCAGACACAAACGGAGGAAAGGACTGCACCTGCAGACTAAGCAGCACGAGCAGCAAGACATACAACCAGCAAGCAGGGCTTTGAGTACTGACAGACAAGCTATGCCATTCGAATGACTGCTGACGGCGTCGCTCGCTGAAGTGCCCCAGCC